>UELU01143757.1:48317-121337 GCA_900490025.1 Megastigmus dorsalis | reverse complement strand
CTCTCTCTCTCTCTCTCTCTCTCTCTCTCTCTCTCTCTCTCGTGGTTTTGACGTTTCTCACGACTGCGACGGAGACGCTCGATTCCTACTTCCGAAGGATTAGATACGTTTAATCGAGGTGGTGGTCGAAGTAGGGACTTATCGTTATTTTGCCGTGTCCTCGTTGAAATTCGTTGAAAAAAAGGGACATGATTTATAACTTTACGCCAGGGTATAATCAAAATTTAAAAAAACTATATATAACTATACTATAACACATGATTCAGCAGGAAACTAAACGTATGTCTTTCTATTCCTGTTGCAGGTGAGCTCGCGCAAACAGACTAGCATTCCAGTCGCGTATTCCGCAGTAAGTATATACAAAAGCACCTCCACTTCGACAACTTAATATTCAATTCGAAGGCTCGCGCCAGAGCCCATTCCAAGCCACACACATGCACATACACACATGGAGCAGACAACTTTCTATACCTTATAACCTGCAAGACACAAAAACTCTTCCTTTCACGCTTTCAAATCCCCCATCCCAAAAAGGAAAGAACAAAAATCTTCCTTTTCAAAGGAGCAAGAGATTACAAATTTAGATGTCGCACAGCATCGAGATAAAAGCGTATATATAGTAAACTATCTCTCGCTACCATCCCCGTGCATGTATGCGTGTAGAAAAGAATGCAAAGGGGGAAGGAAGCAAGGTAATCCCGGTATTTTTGGATTAACGTCGTGAGGCGAGGGTCCGCATGGGCGCGGATGAAATACGAAAAGTCGTTGCCGAGCATTAAGATTAATGGCTCGCCGACTTTTATTGTCTAAAGATAGGATGCGCGCGTCTAGTTGCAGGAGCCGAGGGAGCGAAGGGCGTTTCAAGATTTACTCTCTCTCTCTCTTTCTCTCTCTTTTCCGACGTCGCTCGCGCGCCTGTCTATACACGCGTTCCTTTCTCGCTGTCAATTTTGCTCTTTACGAGTGCACGCGTCAGCCAGTACACGTTTATCCAGCATCAGCTTATTGAAAATTCCAAATAAATCGGAGCAGTGCTTCGGGCGCAGTTCATCAGTTACGCAAGCGCGACATGGATGATGCGTGAACACTTGGTGGCCTCATCTATCGCTGTCTCCGGCGCTAATTACATTACGAAATCTTTGCCGCTGCGAATGTACGCGATGTGTGTAACGCGATTCGAGCGTGTATCAACGATTGGTTAATTAACGGTCTTTTCGCGTAATCGATGCGCGCCCCGTGACACCGCGAGCCACGCGATCTTATATATATTGAAAAATCACTATTCCGAAAAGTGGGTCACATGTATATATCGATCTTTTACGAACGAGCGAACAATTTGCCGAATTGAAGCCATCAGCGATCGAATTTCTCGAATGTCAACGTCCATCCAAAACGCGTATACGGCTAGAGCAAAATTTACATTCGCGTCAAACTGACAACACGCTGCACCTCGAACCTGAACTCACGAGGGAGAGGTGTTAGCCACAAAACTGGCCTCCACACCCTATATATCGTATACCTGCATGGCCCACGGAACAATTTGCATAACTCGATTACGGAAAGGCTACGAGCGCGGCTCGTGAGAAAATTCATGTCGCTCGGTGTGTTATATTACAGATTTTCCCGATATCAGCTTCCTTTCTTTATGGGAAGGGGGAAATCCTGCGCCGGGTTCGACGCACAATTCGAGCGAGGATCCGTATACCTGAGTTCCGTTACACCGCGCGTGATTTTCTCGGACTTTTTTTTTTTGGGTGTTCCGATGAACGAGCGCGTGTCACGCGTGGTCTAATGTGTAGTATCCGAACGGAATCGCGCGGCTCGTGCTCGCTACGAGGTTTTTTTCCAGGAATAAAGGTGTAGCTTTACTAGTTTTCCTTCTTTTCCTGCCTCGCGATAAGTTGGCGGCGCCTTTGTTCGGAATATTTTAGGCTGTAGGTGCATTTTGTCACGTTTCGATCGCATTGATAAGACGACGGGACGACCCCGGTCGTGGCTACTATACGTGAATGGATTCACGGGGTTAATGGTTCACCTTCGTGGAAGTTCTTTCTTCCAAATCTAAAATGCCAATCAAAGAAAAGAATCCGTTGTATTATATATATAGTTAACTAATATTCAAGCTAACTAAATTTTTTATATTCCCAGCTCACCAATCATATCAAACATCTAGGTAACGGTAACACCAATTCCCCCGAACCGAAGAAAAAAAACACTCGACGTACCTCGTATCGTTTTCCGCGTTCCTCCTCCATTTTCCAAACCATATATCCCGCGCGCCTCGTCCCGCGCGCCATAAAGCACGTACACGAAGCGAAGGAAAAAAAAATCTGGCGCGCGGCATAATTGCTCCGGCGCGTCGCTTTTCTGCCTCGAAAAATCCGACGAACCTAACCGTTGTGTACAAGTGCCCCGGTGGAAGTTGGCGCGCGAGCCGCACGCGTTAAATAAAAGTGCGCGCGACTTATACGGAATTTTTCCTCGCGCCAGCGCCCGAGAACGCGTATATACCAGGATTCTCTCTCTCTCTCTCTCTCCTCTTTTTCTACCTCCACTTTGTTCTTTCCTCTTCTTTCATTACTCTTCGTCGAGTCTCTCGCGAGCTCTTGGCGCGCGGCCCTCAAACGTTTTAGGATTTAAGTGAATCGCCGTGGCTGCTGCGGACTTCTTTTTCCCTTGCCGCCATGCGCTCGCCGTATCAAAACAGCCCCGCCGCGCTTTTTAATTAGTTTCTCAGTTAGATGAAGATTTCCTTCTAATTGCGGTGAATCTCGGCTTGAGTGTCCAGTACCGCTCGTACTGGTTTTGCTAGTAGCTTTTTGTACGATTGCGATAAAAAAAATGAAAAATCTGTAAGAGCAACTTTCTGCGCGATTGTAGAATAGAGCAACGTGTGTAATCAAGAATTTAGTTAGGTCTGAAAATTACTTGATTTCCAGCCAGCTTGTAAAGAATTTCCGCGAGAAGAGCATCGGCTAATTATCTCGCCCACGCAATACCGACACAAGAGACTGCAGTAGAAGAAACAAAAAGCCGCAAATATCCTTTAAGCGAGAAAAGAAGAAAACGAGGGAACAAGGCGGGAGTGAAAAAAAGCCTCGCGCGCAGTCATCCATTAAAATATCCATTAACAAAAAAAGGAAGAAGGCAGAGAGAGAGAGAGAGAGAGAGAAGAAAAGAAAAAAGAGAGAAAAAAGACCGAGAGCTACGCGTCTCGGACTACGGAGTACAGCGTCTTACAATAACGAGCCGCCACTCGGCTAATTGCCGCGCGCTCGGCAGTCGCGAAACGAGACGTGAAACTGTACGCGCGAGAGCGCCAAAGAAGAGTGAGAGAGAGAGAGAGAGAGCCTCGAGTCCGAAGGGGTAATTCACGACCCCCACGGAACTCGTCGCACTGGAAAACGTGTGCGAGTAGCGTAAGACGACGCGACCCAACGACCGAACGGATATTATACGCGCTGCAGTGATGAATGAGAGCGAGAACGAGAGAACTGCACGGGGACGAAACGATTGTTCCTGCCTTGCGTCGAGGTCGTTTCTTTTTTTACTTTTCCCTCCGCCGTCGTCTCCTCGTTTATTCTAATTATATACAATTGAGCGAGTTAATTGCATATTTGCGCGGATTTTTGTTAACTCTATTACCGATACTCGATGATTTCGGATTCAAAAAGGGCCATGTCTCGGTGTATTTTAAGCTTCATTTTGTCTTTTCTCGTTTTTTTTTTTTTCTACAAGCTAAACTGTAAAGTCTAAGTTTTTCACTTTGAGCGTCAAGGCAATCCTCCGATCGATTAAGATTCAGACTCGCCAATGATCGCTCGTATCCCAGAATTCGTATTGCCTCATCTAAAAGAACCTCGAGCGCATGACGTCCGAATGATAAATTTCGCGAGCTAGTCAGCCCCGCACAGAAAAGACTTGGAGAAAAAGTGGAAACATAAAGAAAGTCGTCGCGACTCTATAGACGCTCTTGCACGCACGGCACATACAAGGAGAAAAAAGAGAGAAGAGAGAAAAGATGGGGTTGCTGGGCTGTATATATAGGCGGATGAAAGAGAAGAGAAGAGGAGAGAGAGAGAGAGAGAGGAACGGGTCGCATTAATAAAGCAGCAACGCTGGTATACGGGGGTTGACTGTCGCGTATAACGCGGACAAGACACACCGGAGATAACGAGACCCCTGTACGTTTGTGTGTGTGCGCGAGTGTGTGTGCGTATACCGGTAGAACGACGTACGAAGCGAGCTATATAGCGAAAGTTCGTTTTCATCTGCGTTTTCGCCCGTTGCGGACTCGGCTGATGATTTTCTTTTCTTTTTCTTTTGAGCTCGGCGTAGTTAACGAGTGCCGGAACAATTAGCGGGACTGGATATGATAATTAATGATGTTGACTCTCGAAGTCGTGGATAATTCATAATGTATGAAAATCCCGTTCACCGCATATCCCTCGAAGAAAGAAACGATGCACACATCGGTTGGTAAATAAAGTGCGTCTTTTAAAAAGGGCCTCTTTAAACAGTCAGCATCCGTTGGAATTGTCTATACGCGAGGGTCGAACGAGAGAGAGAAGGTGACAGACCCTTGCTACAGCTAAACGCGTGGCTGCACATGAGCGTATACGGCGTGTGTAGAAGGAGAGACGGCGTTACGCGTGGATATATATCGTCGCTTTTCCCTCCTCTTCAGCGCAATTTAACGAAGGTGCTAGAGCTGCCGTTCCACCTCGTTTGGCAGTTACGCAAAATTACGCATCGGCTATAGGTATACGCATCCTAATAGATATTCTCTCGATCCTTCGAGATCGAACTAGCCGCTAATCGGCAATTTCGTAATACTCGCCAAATTGGCTTTACTTGGCAAATGTATGCTAATCGATGGATAGGTACATCCCTTACCCATCCATGAACATCGGCAACCTCGGAATTTCTAATGACTTACTTGCTGCAACGCGAGTCTTTCGCAATTCTGCAGCGACATCGATGAACCAATGCCAGAATTGTACAGACGCGAAACTGGAGTGAAGTGGAGGAGAAAGAAAAACCGGCCAAGGGAAGGAAAGTACAGCCGGTACACACATCACCAACTGCACCAACTGCTTTCCAACTCGCGTGGGTCAAAGTTTGCGGTGCCGCAGTGCTGCGCACATCGATAGCTCGGACACGGGGCCGGTCTTGGCCGATCGATTTCCTAATTAAAACTTGACTTATACATCAGCGTTCCGGTTGCCCGAGGACTTGCATGACCAAATGAGAGCTAATGTAAGTGACATTTAAGAAGAGCAGGAGAGAGAAACGTCGTCCCGAGCAAAGTTCCTTTTGCCTCTCACAGATATTATGCTGCTGCGCGTATGCACGTGTGCGAAGTGTCGGTGTTTCAATCAAAAGTTGTCGTCCGACAGTTTCTCCTTCTCTCGTTTTCTATTATGTGTCTGGTGCACATATATATACGTATATCGATTCGACATGGTCAGCCAACTTTCAGTATATATAGGCATTAGGTCTGGTCTCGCGTGCCAATACACGTCCGACTGGGATGAAGCTGTCTTTGGCCCGTTATGTGCTGTGATAATGGAACGAGCGCTTTCGCGACGACCTCCTTCGTCTGGATGGCGATGCTCTCTGTGTATACTGGATTTTCCTCTTTTGTTTTATATCCCCTTTCTTCTCGACGAGTCCTGAGTGGCTATGGGCTGAGGAATCGAATTAATTTCCTTAACAGCTGCGAGGGAGGGATACGAGCCGAGACTCTCTGCAGATGATTGAGTTCTTGCGGATAATTAGCGGAATGATTTCATTTACGGGATCTACCGTTGTTGGGTTGTTGGTTGCGTCGTACTAGATCGTCAATGGAGTTGAGATTGTTTTTTCAAGAAATACTTGAGAAAGCGTCATGTCAACGTCGTAGTGCGATGGCTTATTCCGCATCTATGTGCATTCAATGCAGCTAACCGCGACGTTAACTTGCCAGTAGCTCAACGTAATCAGCAATATCGGCCACGATACGTGACACGAATGTTTTATATATGCTGCATTTTCTATTTCATCCGAGAACCCACGACATTTCAAAATCGAGTCACACAGACTCCAGCGGTACTCGTATAAACTATTCAAGTGCACGTCTTTCACTCGTACACAATGGCACCGCACCGCAATTCTACACTCGCTCGCCCACCAAAACGTCGAGCTCGCCCGGAATCGTCAACCACCTGAACTTCCATCAAAACCCATTATATTGTTGAACTTCCCATTATATACCACCGCAAGATACACATCATGACACGTGTGCATATACTTTCATTGCTGTCAGTGTTCCTGGGCTGATTCTCGGAAACGAAAAGAAGCGGCTCGAGAGCAGCATCTACGGCCCTTACGGGGTTTCGTGCGCCTATAGAACCTATGACGATGAGGCGTCTAGGGTTTCCCCACCCCGAGGGCAATGTATACGTGCGTTGCTTAGGTATAGCCCCCAATTACACACTCGAGGGCTCGCGCGCAGTCTGGTCTCTCTCCACACTCGCGCCCAACACTCGTGCTCCTCCATTTTCCTGTTCAAAAAGAAGACGAGCCTCCGATGTTGTGTAGGCTGCTTGTTTTTTTTTTGCTTTATTCCCCGCTGCGATGGCCAGAGCACGAGATTGTGTTTCCTCTCTACGATACTTGGAAGGTTTCGGATGAAATTCTCATTTGATTCTCTCTTATCTCTCTGGGCTCGAGTGTACCTCGGGTAATCGTCGCGAGACGCGGAAGCCAAATTAATGGAACTACCGGCTAATTCCATCTCTTCCAAACCCACACCCACACACTCGAATCCAAATTAACGCTCGTACAAGAAAATACAAAACTGCACGCCAAATTCGTTCTTCCGCAGCAAGCGTATATATGTACAAGTTCAATAAAATTCTCTCTTTCTCGCGTTCGACTCTATTTACCTGTGTGCGATACCATCCGTATACACGCGGAGCTGTTGCCGTTCCAGTAATTCCAGGCCAACTAGATGCAGCGCAATACCGTGTACATACATATATACATTATATATCCCTCCAAACTCTGTAACATTGTATAGCAGCTCGGTAATCGCTTTAGCCATGAAAAGAGAGGAGCGGTACATCTACACACATGCCTCTGCGCTCGGAAATTTCAGCTTCGTATCTTCTTGACCTCCGTATTAGTCATGTCGATGGTCTAATTGCGTTGAATGCGCTCGAGAGGGCTCTCTCTCTCTCTCCCTCTCTTTGGTGCGAGAGACGCGCCATCCAGGACGCGTTTCCTGGAACTACACCGAGTAGTGGAGCGGCTGCACGCGTTTCGCGCGTGCTCGGCAATCCGAAGAAGGCGCCCCGGGGATTCGCGCCCGAGAGCTTTTGATTCGACTGCTGCTGCTGTTGGACGTACGTTTGATGGCCGATCAACTGCTCCGGTATACGCGATGGCACACCAGAGCTTTTCCCAGGGCTTTCAAACTCTAATTAGCGTCGCTTCGAACTCGAGCTGTCTAAGCGGCTATATACCGTCATTCATTATTTAGCCTGTCAAGTCTACTTGCCCAGCAGCGACTAAAACAGTCTCGCGTACAACAGAAAAAAAGCCATTTTAGTCCTCCGCCTAAAAGAAAAGCCGCTTGTTAATTTTTCAGACGCGCTTAATTAGAATCCTGCAAAAAAAAAAAGGAGGGGACACCGAGCACACGTATATACGGGGGTCGTCGCGCCCGAGTATGAAAAAGAAAGTATATACACACCACACGCGTATACGTGTGCGAGGTAGAAGAAAAATTTCCCCGCACGCAAGCGGTTGGGCGCCAAAGTGCGTAAAGCGAGGGGAAGCTGCTGCTGCTGCTGCTGCTGCTGCTGCGTAAGAGAAGATAAGTCTAGACTACCGCAGACCCTCTCTCTTTCCCTTTGCAGCTCCGATGAAGCGTTTCTCTCTCCTACGCCTTGTACCTCGACTCGACCTTATATATATACGAGGATGACTCACGCTGCCTGTACTCTATGTACGTTTCCTCTGTCTCTATCTCTACGAGATCTAGCCGACGCTTTCCTAGCTTATACGACGACGACGACGACGACGAAGACTCCTCTTCCGGTATCCTCCGCGTTCCTTTCTTTCTGCCGAGGCAAGGAGGAAAAAACACGGGGGGATGGAGATATAGCCAAGATACTAAAGCTCGTCGATTGCTCTGTATAGTGGTTCGCCCCCGTGAGCTTTTGCTGTGCTTGGAGAAAAGTCGAAAGCTCCGCGAGCGCGATTAGGTAAGCTGAGCGAATTTATTTATACGACCGAATCATGATTTGGCGGATAACGCGCAGTCGTTAAAATTGCACAGCGGACTGAATTTTCGGACATTGGCGCGCACCGCAACTCCGTACATATACTATACACGCGCACCATGAAGTATATGTATAAACAGTTTCTTGAACTCTCGCGAACGCGAGTATATCTCGAATTGCCGCGCCAATATAAAATCACTCGATATCCACCGCGGCGAACGAACGGTTTTATACTTATCTCTCTCCTTTACCTATAGCGGATTCACCAGTCGAGAACAAAAGAAGAAGGAGTAATTCCTAGGTTCGGGCTCTCGAGACAAGAGCCGATAAATTCTCTCTTTCCTCTTGTAATACACACACACACACACACACACACCTACGTACGCTAACTCGATATATAAAACTCCAGCAGGTATATAATGCACTATACTCGAACGACACCCACTTGCAATAACCGCCGCGCAGACTCTCTTTTTCGCCTCTCTTTCTCAGCTTACAGCTCGGTTTTTTCCACAGCCGTGCGTGTATACGAGCGCACTTTTTTACGGCTCGCTTATAAACTTGGCGCGCGCGCGCGAGAGAGAGAGAGGAGGGGGAGGGCAGCCCGATTTATATAGCTCAGCTCACAATGTGGGAGGTATAATACTTTCGATCCCTTAATTAAGAGCCACCTTTATTTTACGGCGATTGTAACGTAACAAACCGGCCGGTTTATATATAGCTGGGAAAATTAATCCTACTTCCTATGTGAGATTTTCTTGAATATATACATATACATATAGGTATATACGTAAATAACGGTGAGCGAAAGTTCGCTTCTCTCTATTCGAGGTCAAATGCTGTGTATACGCGATGCATATATACAAGCCTCTTCTGGCTATATTATATGCACGCGCATGGCGAAAGGAGTCATCGAACGGATTAAGACTCGCGAGAGATAGAAAGAGAGAGAGAGAGAGAGAGAGAGAGAGAGAGTTGTTCTTTCATCACGAGGGAGAGAGAGAGAGAGAGTCTATAAGCAACGCGACTCTGGCTGCACAGATCGTGCAATAGTGGGCGGCTGGAGAAACTATTGTTTCTTCTCCCGCTGCGCCTTTTGCGATTACATAAATTAGATAAATTGCAGAGCTGTTACTTTGGTTTTGTGTGTGTGTATTATATACGTTTGGGGGATATTGTGTATTGTCTGGGTTTTACGGCCGGCCCTTGTATTATTAGTTTGCTCGCTCGAGCGGCGTTATATATTTAATTTCTTAATTTCGGAGCGCGGCGTTGAGAAACGGCTTTTCGTCTAATCTATACCGAACCCTGAAACATTTAATATCGCCGAATCTTTTCATTTGACAAACTAGATGCACGAGTAGCTTAGAGAGGGAGCCGAAACTACAGTCGGACTGCAACTGAATATTCGCGCTTTAATCCGATGCTCGAAATTCCACTATACTATATGTGTATATATATATATACTGCCACACCCAAAATTTTCGGGTGCAGAACGTAAAACTTTCTGTCGCGTTAAATAAACGATTCGAGTTAAAAGTCTCGGAGGAGGGAAGGCGGCCCTTCGTTAAATACTCCTTTTGACCCTCTCTCCTTTTTGGCGGAGAGCTGTGCTCGCGAGCAGCCGCAGATGAAAGGCAGATTACAGCTAGCGGGAATCTTTTACGACTTGCCGCGGGTCTCGGGACCAAGTTTTGCGATCGAGTGCCACTTATTATTCCACCGACTCTACCGCGTGCGACAGCCCAAATAGTCGCCCCCGTAATGAAAGAAATCCACCAGTGACATTTTGCAAAATTCAACCAACGTCGCGTCGCTTTCTGGGTTAATTCAATTGTATACATCGCTCGAGTTGTACTAACGAAGCGTAAAGTATTTCGTTTTTAATATAATATGTATAATTATCATAAGGTGCATTTGCAGAAGGTAAAATTTTCCGCGGCCTCTCCATTGGTCTCGGCATGGCTTGACGCCGAACAACTTTTACTTTTGGCTCGAGAGCGCGACAGAAACAAACACACACACACACACATAACCGATCGCCTATAAGAAAAATAAAAGCAGAGACTTTATGCCCGGCAGAACGGCGCGTTCCATAAATTCACATGCCCCTCTATATCTGTATCTGGCCACTTGCCGTATAAATTTATGGCAGATGTATAATACGATATTCCACGTATATATATACGCGGGGGATAAGTGTCCGAGGACCAAAACTTTTTTTTTTCCCTCTCTCGCTCCTTCGAAGTCCTTTTTACAGGGCAGTTCTCTCGGCAGCATCGAAGGGTGTTAAAATGCAAAGCTCATTTGCCGTTACGTCCCCCGTCGTACGAAGATGCTATCGTCGTAAAAGGCGCGATATTGCGAAAAGCGCTGCAGCAGCCTTTCCCCGGCACGTTCTACACGCGCTAATCGCGTGTCAGCGTGAAATTCGCAGTCGCGGACGACATTGTCAAGAGCTCGCGGATACGAAATTACGCAAAAGACCCGCCGACTAATCGCAAATATAGCAGCCGAGGAATTTTCCCCGCGCTGCACAGGTCGAAAATCTCCGAAAGCGGAATGTGCGAGTGTCTTTGTCGCGCGGCGCTAGAGCCACCTATAAATAGCTCATTCTCTCCCCGAGTCTCTGCAACGCGAAACTCGCCTCCTTGTATATATACGTATATATATAAATATAAATATGCAGGCACTTCGGTACGGCAGCGGCGACGACTCGCGAATATAATTCACTCTATAGCCGCGGCGAACATCTGCTGGCCTCTCTGTCTCTCTGTATATCTCCACTTCTCTCTCTTTATATATTCGGATAACGTGGACAATCGACATTTCCTGCAATTATTTCTGGCCAGTTTCGTATATACCTACCTCCCCTCTTCTTTTTTTTTTCGCCAAGCTGCGCGAATGGACTGCACGCGAGGAATAATTTATTACGATTCATAAGCCTCGCGATTGTTATAATATGTATCCTTATGGCCGATGCTCCATTGGGTGAATGGGCGCATTGTGTCTGGTCGGTCTTTTTGCTGCTGTTTTCAACGCTCTTACGTATACGGAGAGTAAGAAAATGGCTTTTGTCTCGGGAAAACGACTCTTGGCTCCTCGCTCTCTGTCTTTTTGCACAACGAGAGAGACGCGTTTTTAATCTCGCGGTGGAAAAATACGTATCTCGTTCCTCCTGAATGAACTCGCGTGCAGCGACAAAGAGCTGGAAGCAATAGTGCAGAGCGAGTTTATTAATTTCGCGATTTACGTAACGTCGTCGTAAGTTAAGAAAATATGAAAATCTGCTTATTCAGGGATCAAAGAAAACGTGTGTGTATATATATATATACGTGCAGTGCGCATACAGAATTCAACGAGTACTCCCGGCGGTGGCGTCGGCGGCGTCCGGCTCCTCATTTACATTCGTGCGCACGTGCACCCCACGTATTGCATATACAGACATGTACACAATAAAATCGTATCATTTCCTTAGGAAAAGGCGGAGGTGCGATGCATCGGCTTGAATAATAAATCATTCAATTTTCATAATTTTTCGCCTGGCGGGGCGAAAATTGGCAGCGAAAAGAGGAATAAACAGAGTTAGATTGCCGCTGCTGCTGCTGCTGCTCGAGTCTCCCGTGTGTATTAGCGCCTTTAACAGCAGGAGCACGTGACCTTAATCGAAGTTTAAATATTGAAACGTCGCACACTCACAGACCCACACGCGCATACACACACGGAACACGTGTATAGGTGTATCGCAGTTGGTGCACATATGCACGAGTCGATGCCACGAGCAATTCCGACGTTCGAAAAAGCTTGCGTGTACACGTCGAGGCGCGCGGTTTTCGATTTGAAAAAGTCGTTCTAGATTCACTTTTTTTCCCCCCGCCGTTATTCCGCAAAGCGTACACGAGCGCGCATTTGTGACTCGGTGGAAAAGCGAGAGCCGAAGGGAACTATTATTCTAGCGAAGGAATGATACTGCACACCATTGACTCGGCAGAAATTGGTGGGCGAGTCGTTACCGAGTGATTACCAAGTCTCGCGAGGCTAAACGTGATTTACGAGTGTGCGTGTGTGTCTGTATACTTTGTGAAAAAAGAAGAAGAAGGAAAAAGGAAAAACGAAACGCGAACGAGCTGTTTTCGTTTATAACGACAAAATTTAATGATGTAACGCTCGCCGAAGGAATAATGGGGCACTGCGGCACAGAAAAGAAAACAGACTTTGCAGGCGGCGCGCGAATTTTTCTTTTTTTTTCCCTCAGACTTGCTATTTAAGAACGAAACGAACATTTTTCGCGGAATTTTAAATTTGTACACGAAGAAAATATTATTTTTTTCAAGCTTACTCGTGTTAGCAGTAAGTAAATAACGAGGCTCGTGGAAAATATGAAATGTCGTGTTCTCTCGCTCGCAGCTGGCAGAAAATGCGTAACCCACATTCGCGTGTATAACGTATAATATCGTCAAGGACGATATAGACTCCGATTCTCTTTGAGATTCTCTCGCTTAATGTATAGAGTCTCGTGCGTAGCGCGTCTTCGACTGAAAAAAAAAAGTGACCTTTGATTCGTATATACTCACTTTGCATTCGGGACGCGATATGCGTTTTCACATACACACACGTATAGCGATTCATTAATATGCTCCCGAACACGTCTCGAGTCTGCGATGGGCATCGTATAGCATAGTTTTGACAGCTCGACGCGCGAGCAAGGAAGGAGATCACAAGGTCGTGACCCGCTTTGCCGAACCTAATGACACCGATGACTTTATTACTTTTCGCAAGCGCGCCTTTGTTTTTCCCCTGGGAGAACAGAAACGCGAATCTGTGTATAGACTCCGCGAGAAAGTTTCGCGGCATTTGAAAATCTGCTCTGTCCGGATGTCACAGTTTCAGCGCTTGAATCTTTTCTCTCGATAAGAAATTATACTTTTTCCATGAAGATACGAGGTTTTGATAAATCTTAATCATCGCGGGTTTTTTTTATATAGATAAAGAAAAATAAAACAATAAATACTTACATTTTTAATTGTAGCACGACACAAATTCGAATGTACACGCGATGCATGAAACAAAGAATCCGCGTCAAAGATTTTATCAATACGCAAAATTCTCCACTCTGCAGCGCACGCAACTTCATTCTCCCTCATAAATAAAAACTCTCTGATAAACGCGACTAGAGTAGAGCACTCAAAAGAATGAAAAATTCCCAATGGACCGATTCCACAGCTGACTCTCTTGCTCCTCTGAAAACATCCCTACGATAACCAATAAAAGGCCATCGCACATGTTTATTCTCGCAGTCTATAGCGAGAACGCCAAAAGTAGAAAACCCCCCAAAAACCCTTCAACGGCATTTCTACGTCTCGCGGTCTTTCGCCTCATTCTCTCTCTCTCTCTCTCTGTCCTGGTGTTTAAATTTATCCCGAAGACGTGCGCGCGTTATTTTTGGACTCCAGAAAGACGTACGTCGCGGTTCTCGGCGAGCGCGCCCGAAAAGCCAAGTTACTCTCGAATCTCTAACGAACGATCGCAATTTCGCGTCTCGCGTGTCTCGGGATAAGTATAAAGGAGTCGATTGTCCTGTACACGCGCATATAGGTATTATATACACTTTTCGCTTTTCACCGCATCCAATCGCTCGCGTATATTTTTAAAGATGATGCGGCGCCTTGGCAATGACTCTTCCTTTCGTTTATCTTTTTCTATATGTATATATATATACGAGTGTGGAATTCGCTGGCGCACGACTCCTGTTTAGCCTCTCTCGTATTTGTCGCGGCGCGATAGCTTCTTCCTTTATCCCCCGTTCGTCGGCTTTGCGATGCTAATGCCTCCGCAGAAAGGAATCTCAAGGACGCGATATCCTACGCACGACACTCGGCGACATTAAATTTTCGTGTATAAAGCGCATCGATTAATTTCAATTTTTCCTCGTCACCTATGGTTTACGATAGGCACAAGGTCCGCGTAATCACAGCGACACGAGGGATAATCCGGTGTACAAATCGATTACGAGCCGCGCGGTCGACAAACTCGGTTATAAGCGTACACGTCCCGCGCAGAGTATCTCGAGAATTTCGGGCTCGCGAGTGTAACGCTGCACGTGCAGCCACGCGCGTCGAACCGCCTATATATACACATATACAAAGGCTATACGCATCGCCAGCCCGATTAACTTCCCTTTCGGTAAACACTCGAGCAGTAGCTCCGCGCGTATTTATGTCTCCGAAAACAGTTACACAGCGACGCGCGCGTGTATTTTCGTATTATACTCGCCGTTGCTGAGAGAAAGATGAACTGCCGAGTTACTTTATGCAGCCCCTTCTTTTTTAATATATCAATGTACAGTCGATGGATCGGTACGATGGTTGGGTATGGCGATCTTCTGAAATCACGATTCACCGATTCAGGGCGAGAAACGGTGGAATAACGCGGAGCAACGATACGTTCACTGCGAGTTGCGGCTCGCGCATCCGAGAATGAAGACAGGGGGGTAATCGCGGATCGAGAAAAAAATGGTGGCGAGTAGGAAAAGCGAGGCGCGATGGGTACTGCGAGTGTCTCTATGATACTCCTTTTTTTTCTTCCTCTCTCACGGCCGCTTTCTCGTGCACTCTGCAACACCAACACCGCGCGGCTCTCTAAATATTTCCGAGTGAAACTCGAGAGCCGCGCGGATCCGAGAGCAAAAATTGCACCGGGCGCTGCATAGCACGACGAAGCGTCGATCGCGCGAGCGCGATTATTATTAGCGTATTTCGATGTTATTCTTTTTCTCTCGGTTTTATCTATACGTGAAGAAAGTTGGATGAAAAATGCGTATAGGCGCGCGAGAGAAGTGAAAAGTTGCTCGTATATTGTACGCGCGATGTTTCTTGTTTTTAGGGTCGGAGAAACTTTTTTCACGGCTTAAATTTAGCTGGATATACGGCTAAGGAAAAGTTGAGCGAGATAT
Source organism: Megastigmus dorsalis (assembly GCA_900490025.1). Lineage (NCBI taxonomy): Eukaryota > Metazoa > Arthropoda > Insecta > Hymenoptera > Megastigmidae > Megastigmus > Megastigmus dorsalis. Next base: position 106,115 of record UELU01143757.1, on the reverse strand, counting down.
AAGCGCCGGCGGTTGTAGGTAAAGTATAGGATAGGGGGAGGGTTGGGTCGAGTCGTTAATTTTTTCCGCGATTTCTCGTTTGCCCCGGGAGCCCGCGCTTGTAGTACACAATGGACGAGCGAGAGAAATGCCTCGTGGCCCCGTTGGCTTTTATTATCTTCGATTCTGCGCGGCATCGATGTAACCGCGTCTCTTTTCGTGTGCTTTCTTTCCGCGGCAAGACAGCCGCCGTAACTCGTCCCGAATCATAAATATATCGACGGAAAATCTCGGATATTCGCAGATTTCTACATCGAGCTGCTTTTACCGCGCTTTCTATAACGAAAGAAAAACTACTTTTTACCCGTCGCGACTTCGAAACAATCGTCAACTCGTAAAGAAAGCGCGAGTGAAAGCCCCAGCTTAACTATAGCAAGGCGCTGCACAAGTCGCGATTCTTGGAAAAAAGCTACCAGCTATAATACGTATATCGCCCTCCAAATTAAATCGCTCGTTACTTCCAAACTCCCCGCTGGCTGAAATTTAAAAAGAAAAGAAAGAGAGAAACTACATGGAAACATATATATATGCACTCGGTGCATTTAGCAGGCGAAATATCGCTCGCCCCCTCATTAACCATCCGTGAAGGCGCGTTCAAAAGAGAAAGAGAGCCCGAGCTTTAACGAGTTAGGGAGCGAAAAACTCTGTGTATGTATGTATTCGCGCGCGAGAAGGAGAGAGAACTGAAAAGGGATACGTATATGTATAGTTATGTATATATATATATATATATAGTTTTGAGACGAACGGAAGAGGAGGCAGGCAGTGTGGCGATGCATGTGCGCACTCGACGAATCCAAATGGGATTTTTGCGCGCCAAGTGAGTGGGAATGACGGAAATTTTAATTGACGAGTGAAACGCCTGAGATGGAGAGATTGGGGTTTGGCTGGTCTCTCTGCGTGTGTGTGTCTGTGTAGATGAGATCCCTGTGCGGGCGAGATTAGGGGATGGGAGCTGGGATATAACGACTGGATTATTCTAACGAGTGACGGATTATCGTGGCGTGCTTGATTGCGCCTGGCTCTTTTTCCCTATTAGCTGCCTTCTCGTGGAGAAGTTTCATTTCGTGGGACGATTCGATTGTTCATTCCACGGGATGGATCCATTCGCTCCGTCAACGACAAGGAAGGATTTGTCCTGGAGTAACAGTTTTCAGGAATAAAAAGTACCTCGTCGCTCTCGCTCAACCGTTTTCGTATACCCCGACTAAGTTTCCCCCCATGCATTCAATCCAAACAAACTCCACATCAGCCCGCAGAAGCGTTGATAAAACGCACGCACATGGCGTGTAGACTTTATACATGTACGCGTACGTTACACACAGCACACAGTCTTTTCGTATTCCCCCGGTGCGATCGAGGATGCGTGCAGCAGTGCAGGTGGTGGCGAAGCCCGCGATGCCAGCCAGCGCGAATTAATACCGCAGTCCGTGCAGGAATTACGCTTGCCACCCGCGTGTAAGTGTGTGTGTCCGCCGTATGCGCTGCTGCGTCGGTCGGTCGCTGCATTATGCAGAAAGAAAACACCACCTGTCCCTAACTACTTTACTCGCCACGAACGGCTATACCCATACGAGCTCTTTCTTCTTTCTTTCTATATCTAAGTCTACTCTTACTGCACGCCTGCGCCCAATTAGCATTGAATGCCGGTTAGAGGAAGGAAGTGTCTTTTCTTTTTGCGTCCCTTTTTTTTCTTTGCAACGGGCTGGAAATACTAATGCTGGATTTTGTAGATCAACTTGGTTTTTCGATTCGGAAGATTGTACGTTTTTAAAGAAAATTAAACGAACGAAAGTGTGAATCGGTAAGTTATAAGGTTTATCCTTGCGGTAACCCCAGAAATACCCGCAAGTCATTTGTCCGTAACACTTCGACCGAGTCCCATCTCGATATCGCTCGGCATCGCGTTACGTAAAAAAAACAACTTGCGCAACACACTCCCCGCGCGATATCGTTAAATTTGCGTAATCCCCCATTATTTGTCCGATCCGCAAACCTCCGCATCTGTTCCATAAATAAAACAGTGCTTACGCGAATCGGCGTTTAAAATAAAACACGCGCCCGATGCATAACCAAGAATATCCAACACACTTTGGGATCAACGACTCTTACAGCTCGTCATAGCGAAGGAATTACCTTACCGGAACACAGCCTTGATTTTCCATTGCTCTCGTTGTATACGCTCGAACCTTTTTTCACCTCTCCCCGAGACCGCTCTTTAATTGCTCGAGATGGAAAAAGCCGCCGCCGCGCGCGCGACCGCGAATCATAAAAAGGGAGCAACTATAGGCTGCCGCTGTTGTTGTTTGTGTACAGAGCTCGGAAAAGCCAAGAGTCCCGTAAGGATTCGGATCGACACCTTCTGCCGGAGCTCCTACAGGCCGTTGAAGCGATTCTCTCTCTCTCTTGCGAGCGAACAATAGTACAGTTACGATAATATAAACATCGGGTTTATTGCGCTCGGCCGACCGAGAGAATGAGAGATGAAAGCTCGATATTATATAGCCTCCTCTCGGCACGCGCTCATAGTATAGTCTCCGCCCGACGATGAAACTGTTATTTCGCTCGACGCTGCTTTTTTTCTCCCTCTCTTCGTTCCATTTTATTTCCTCTCCTATATTTTTATATCGCGAAAACTTTTCAACGACCCGATGATGCGTGAATAAACAAAGATCGTTGGATTGTGTATATATAGGTGTGTGTGTGTGTGTGTATATATGTCTCTGTGCAGCGGTTCTCGCTTTATTTTTTTATTTTCTGCGCGCTCGATACGTTGGCGGACGACGTAACGATTATTTTTAGACCAGAAAGGTGATCGAATTGGTTGATACGACTTGAAAACTTTTGCACCGTGGTGGAACAGATGAAATAAACTATATCAATAATAAATGAGAATTGCAATGGTGGTAAAAACCGATCGTAATAATATAGCGATTTATATTCCACTTGAAAAATATGCGAGAAGATATAGAGCGAGGAAAAGATTGCACGCCCCTTCGTTGTAAAACATTTTTTATTCAACGTTTCTCTCTTGCCTCCCAAACACGTAAAAACGCATTATCCTACAATAATTTTGTGCAGCCTACCTTGTATACTTGTGCAGTCCTATCCCCTCCCCAAAAGCAGCCAAAAACTCAAAAAAAAAAAATCAAACAATCACTGAAAACTAAATCTGACCTCTGTCTTTTTCTCCTCTGTTGCAGACCTCGCGAGATGAGCGAACGAACAACACAAGCCCGTCGTCGCAGGCGAGCGGCACACCGACGCCGGTCCCGTCGCCCGTCGGCGAGGCACCGCTCGGCCGATCCCTAATGGAATCGGCGCTGCAGCAGTCGGACGCGACGGCACAGCCACCGCCGATGGTCGTCACACCGCCGGGCTACTGGCTGGACGGAACGGAGCACAGGCACAACCTCGACTCGGCTGGCAGGGCCCTCTTGCCCGCGCAGCCGGCTTGGCAGCCCAGAATCGACCAGGACGACACCGCCAAGTGCTACAGGCGATTCTTCGTCGGCAGGGTGAGTTTCGGAAATACACTTTCCTGTTGTGTAATTATTTTTCTTCGTATGGTCTTACCTATACATAGGTACATTCGTAAGAAAAACATAAAGAATTAAGAACGCAGAAAAAAAACTTTGTCAGTCAACGTAGGTTATTCAAAAGTTTTCTTATCGCGAGGATTTATGGGAAGTGTAGAAATTAATCCGACTTTGCGAAAGTATTAAATCTTGGAGCTTCGTAAAATCACCTGAGTGCCTTAGAACTTATATACGCACGAGTTGCGGATATCAAAGGATAACGAGTTGCGAAACAGTAATTTCTGCTCTGTTTGTTTGATCAAATGCAGCCAAATTCGCGACTGCATTATGTATAGAAAGTTTAATTTCCATCGCGCTATTTTGAAATTAACGGAACTGGAAGTTCACAATATTGTTTCTGTTCAGTGGGATGCATATATATACTATAGGCACACACGCGTGCGCGCGTCGGTCTTTGAGCAATCCATGAGAACAAACCAAAGCAAATAAGACAAGTTTTCGTAATTAGGCACACCTACGCTTTGCTCCGCATTTGCTTTTACGTCGCCGGCGCGTGCACAATTATCAATTCCGCTGCACCTCGGCCTAATGAGGCTTTGTACGGCCGTGGACATAATTAAAAAAAAATCACGTATGGTATAAGGTTGCGCGAGTGCATCGATCCATTCGAGCTAGCGGATGAAACGATTTTATTTGAAAAACAAAAAAAGTGTAATGAATAAATTACAGAGTATCGCGGGAGATCGATGGCAATTGAACGAAGGGGGCGAAAAAACAGAGCGGCTGCAGCGGTTAAAGGCACAGGTAATTCATCGGCCGATACGTCCCTACAATTTATAAGCGTTTACAGGCCGAACAACGAAACCGTTACCGCTCGCTTTTATGGCTGCAAAAAACAATTGTTAACCTTCCAGTCCAATCGTTTTCTCTCCTAATGTACATTCTAACGAGGCACGGAATAGGCCACTCCAGCGCAGATGAAAAGCATCCGCGACGCTACCCTAGATTCTATGTGCCGCGCTGCACCACACTCGTTTTTTACATTCCGCGAATTTGCGCAATACATATATACAGCCAGCGCGCATTTATGGCCGCACTTTTTATAGGCGACCGCGCGCCGTTTGTCCCGTACTCGTTCGATGTATATATATACGCGATTTGCATTCGTCGACAGCGTAGCAGCTCGCAAAACGTCTAGAGGCATTGTGTACACTGCACTCGTGTCGTCGCTGATTTCACTCGCGAATTTCGCGCATTCTAATCTGCTTAGGTTCTCGCGCGCCAAGATGAAATTACTCATGCGCGTTTCTCTCTCTCTCTCTCTCTCTCTCTCTCTCCGTCTCTCACGGCACAGTTGCTATTGCGACAGGATCAGCGCGCACTTCCAAGGTATTTTACATCCAGCCGCTCGAGCTGCGCCCGTTTACTATAAGAGCGCTTGCATTGCGCAATCGATGTGTTGCGCTCTCGCGGCCTGTAAATGAGCGAAATTATTACCCACAGGTACGATTCACCTGCACCCGTCTATATCTATCGCGCGCAGTTGACATCTTGTTTTGCCGCATTGATCTCTTTTGTATTTCATACGTTGCGTAATGGTAATATATCTAACGCGAGGTTTAACGTCGAAAAATGAATACCAGACGGAAAATAAACGAGACGAGATCGCGGCAAATCTAATTAAGCCCAGCCGCGAGAGAAAGAAAAAGAGAGTCCATGTACGCGCACATCCGCGGCGGCGGCGGCCAATTAGCCGGGGGTCCGCTTGCGCGCGCGATATTTATCTCCTACCTAAACAGGTACACACAAACACACACACACCCACACCCGCAGCATCGCTCGGCAAGACACTGTGTATACGAGGAAAAGCCCAAGGTTCGAATGTATGTATATATATAAAGAATAGAGAGAGAGAGAGAGAGAGAGACTCGGTAACTGCATTTCCCGCACGCATCGCGGCCTGCCTTTAACGACTTCCGCATCCTCGTGTACGTGCGCGCCGCATCTCCCCGAGCGTCTGCATCTGTGTGTGTTTGTACACAAGAGAGAATATCCAGACGCACTTCCTCTCACCCTTCCGTCGCGACACGCGCGCTATTTTCGAAAAAGAGGCCTCGAGTATAAGTGTATATATATACACGAGTGGATGGGATGATAGACACGGTGCATATTCTTTCGAATTGGGGGGGGAAGATCCGCCGGCGACTCTTGCGAGATGTATGGGCGTGGTGCGGAGCGTGTATCGATACTCTCGCTCGCGAGCTCCTATATAAGTGCGAGATGGAAATTTACGGCGGCACGAGGACGGTTTAATGGCCTTTTAATTGGCGCGACGTGTGTACGCCTGGCTTAATGGGGCCTTCGACTTCTTTTTCTTCTTCTTCTTCTGCTTCTCGTTTTTCTCTCGCCGATGGACTGCCGCTGTAACTCCGACACTCTTAGCTTTTCGAGCCGTGGATTATTTCTTTGTTATATACGCGAGGCGGCGCGGAATGAATGATGCTCGGTTTGGAAATTATTTTATCTGCCTCGCGAGATCCGAGCTTTTACATGTGGGAATAGCTGTCGAGCTGTGAATGGCCATTGTACTTGTATATACCGACGCTGCGCGCACGACTTGCTTCGTACAAGATTTCGGCTGGGATATACAGAGTCTATTCCGCTCATAGCTAGCGATCGATGGAAAAATTAACGAAACCTGCCAAAAATAGCGTAGAAAGTAAATGGATGCGATATTTTCATATATTCAGTAGGTTAAAAGGGGCCATGTTCGCGACACTTACAATCATATAAACGAATAAACAGATGTTGCAGCCAGCTGTGGGCATATGTGTGGGCGTGTTTTGTTTACCTGTCGCGCTTACACATTACGCAAAAGAGATCGAAAAATTAAAGAAATAAGAGAGACGTCCTCCACACAGTATTCCCTCGTGCAAACTATTTCGCGATAAAACGAGTATTATATACAGTCGGATTAAAAAACGGGAAAAAAAGGTATACAGATAAGGCAGGTAAATTGGGATAAAAAGTGAGCTGCTTAAAATGAAAGACTGAAATATAAACTAAGGGCAGCTGCTGTTGCTGCTGCTGCTGCTGTCGGTTGATGCAAAATTAAAATGAGATGCGAGAGAGAGAGAGAGAGAGAGAGAGAGATCCACAGCGAAGTGCAAGAGCGAGAGAGACGCAGGAAAAGAGTACTTTGGGCGTGGGAGTGGGAACGTTCTCACACTACGAATTCACAATGTTCGTAAGAAGCACTTCTAACTCTTTTCCCCCCACCTCCTCTCTCTCTCTCTCTCTCTCTCTCTCTCTCTCTCATTTGCTCATTTCTGTCTCTTCTACGCTTCTCTTCTTCCTCCACTCGTCGTATCGCGGCGTGCGTCCCCCGGACTTTTCAGATTTTCATCCTCCTTTGCGTATTCTAAGCGTCTCATTTTCCCTGTGCACCTTCTTTTTATATTTTCGTTTAATTCACGTGGCGAAATTAAAAAGAAAAAAGAGATGAGCTTTCGCCGTGCATAATGTGGCTCTTTGATTATGATATATAAAAGATACAACGATGCTTGAAAACACAGTTACGCATAAAGCTTAATATATGACCTATCCATTTTTCAAAATGTCATTTGTGAAAATTCATCGTATATGCACCGTAAGCGAGTAAACTTGTTAATACGGATCCAGAAAGTGTTAACGCTAGCTCCGACACCTCGACCTCCTTTTCTCCATCGAAAATCCAAAAAATTCCAGACTACTTTTACAAAAATGTCCGCCTTACGCCCGCGCAATTTTCCTCCTTTTCCCCGCCGCAAAGAGAGCGAAAGAAGAAAGGAAAAAAAAGTGCACACGCGAAATTCCCTCGTGCAATAGCCTCTGCAGTTACTATATAGAGGCGAGCGGCGGCGGCGGAGGCGGAGGCGCGGAGATCCCAGAAAGAAGCCAGTGAATCGCTCGAGGCTGTAGGGCTGCCGACGAATTTTTCAATTTCTCCCTTTTCCCTCTCTTCTCCCTCTCTCTCTCTCTCTCTGTCTCTTGACTTTCCCTCCCGTGTTTGTCCCGACTTTACCTTCTCTCTCTCTCTCTCTCTCTCTGTGTTGACGTATTGAAGCATTATTTATTTACCGAGAGACTTGAATGGCCTGCGCGCTCAACTCGACACAAAGACCAACTTCCCGCAGTCTATGCGTGCAGTATACACGAAGAAATTTAATAGAGTGAAACACACTGCGATGATGTGTGCATGGCTATATATATATGAAAAGTTGAGCTCTCCGGCTGTTTATTTAGCGTGGCGCATTGTTTAAACGCTAATTGCCAGTTTTCTAGCTGCCGATGGTTACAGCGCGCAAATTGAAAGAGCCTCGGGGCCTTTTATTATTCTAATGCTGCTACTACTAACCGGTAGAACCTAATAAATTTGCTCGATGCCACGCCACGCGGTTATCATTATATTAGTTTGCTTCGAATGAATTTTTAATGAATGCACGACGAACGAATGGAACACAATGGAGCTGACGTTCCGTTCGGCTTACTAGAACGAATTACAAGTATCAAAGAATTTTCGAGTTTCGGACAAATTGTCAACTTCTCTCTTCTGCGCGTAACGTTAGGAGAAACAATAATTTCAAACCCTAAACAGAAGTAAGCCACTTCGTCTTTGCAGGCTATACGCGTCTAAGTGTTGTTATACATTGTGTTCACATCGTGAGCGAATATTACATGTATATATACTCGACTTATCTCTCGAGCTCGGCGAAAAAATAAACCCTACACCTATACTTTCCAAAGATGATAATTTAGATAAGAACTCGTTAGATTTTACGAGAACGCGGGAGGCGAACTTACCGTATACCATATACACAAAGTATAGACTCGAGCGGTTAAAAGAAGGTGCCTGTGCTCACGTTATATCTACATACATATATATATATATATATACGTTTACGTGCAGACTCGAGAGGCCCGCGGAGAAAGAAAGAATGAGAGATAGAAACAGTTGGCGACGTTATCTCCTCTCTTCCGCAGTATTGCTCTCTTCGTGCAGCGGTTGAGAATTTTCGGTCTCCCGACGTGTATTACTTCATCGATCGAAGCGCGCGCGCACGGTTATAGGTATATAAGGGGAGAACAAAACGAAACTAACGCGAACCACTTGATTTATTGCGATTGATCGATTCGCCCGGTTATACGGTTATGGAGAATCGACGGCGGTTACGTAGTCGATTTTACATGGATAAAAAAGTATATAGGATAAGGTATAGCATTTTGTTCAAGCGAATATTATGAATATTTATTGAAATTATATTTGCGCGCTGCTGCGGAATTTACCTCGGAAATTTACTATGAAATGGGTTCGTGGAAAAGCGGAGGCAGCTGCTGCTGCTTCGAAATGGTGGAAACATTGATTGTGTGCACGCGGCGAACTTTCCATCAATTATATCGATTCGGCATGAAAAATAACGGCCGCCGAGATACAATTATTTTCGAGAAAATTTTCGCGCTAGAGGTCTTAAAAAAGAAGTGAGCGTCGTTAAAATGCAATTACATCTGGAGCTCTTAAAAGAGCGTAAATCTGAAATTCAGGAGCGTAAAGGGAAAAAGGTGGATATAAAAAATAATGGTTTTTTGTTTCCAAGGATGTGTGTCCCCGGAATTCTACCCGAGATATGATTCATTCTTCTATTATCAAATATTCAACAGTCTTTTAACGCGACGCTCTGTTTTCAAACTGAGTCTCGCTACAGAATTCAACGTTAAAAAATACAATAAAATTTACTCGCTCGGTATTTTCAATCGAGCAAATCGCAATGCGCAGCGACAGAAAAAAAGCTTTTCACCCCACGATACGTCGCATTCACCCCTCGCAGCCACAGAAATCCAAACTTTAATACACGAAAGAAAAACTCGAGAGTCTACACAGCAATAACAAAATGCCCTAGACACATCACGCGCACACACACACGTACACGCGAAGGGGATAGGATCGATGCGCCATTGCTCTTTAAACGCGAGTCTCGAGCTCGCATTATTATACGGCATCGATCCGTGCCCAAGCGAATCCTGACAATGAGAGCATCGCATGACTCACGGGACTTGCCGCCGCCGCCGCCGTCGGCGCATAAACTCAAAGTGCCCCGCATGAACTTTCAATGTGCCGCCTGCACATGCCGCGCTATACGTGGATACGAGCCTACGTATATACGTACATGTGTAACAAAGCCAACGGAATTCCGTAGATAATGTATATGTATATGTACCTATAGGTGACTCTTTTAACGGATAATGACGCGTGTACGTATGCGATCAACGAGCCCCGGTCAGTTAATTGTTGTTGATTAAACGAGATGAAACGGAGAATGTACATGCATCGACGTAATGCGGATACGTGTTCCGGAAGAATCGGAACCGTTATTCGAGCTCTTTCGTTCCGTGTACGGATTTTTGCGACAATTTATGTTTCAAAGCTCGCGGATAGAATCAAAGCAATCGCAATTTAGCTCGAGCGCACTTGTCGACAAAAGAGGGAAAGCAAAGGAGCGAAAAAATTGCAGTCGAAAAGTTGATCAACCGCGGGTCGCGGCCACAAAGACGAAACTCGAGATGTACGACTCGTCGTTAAAGTAGTGTTTGCCTATATCTACGACTTATATATATACTAGTTTGCGGACTCTCGTAATCCCAGACGCGGCAAACTAATCAAGCCTTTCCGTTAATTGAAACTCGGGCGCGCCAAAAGCCGCGTGAAAGAGCTGGCGTTTAATTGAAAGCAAATAATTGGACAAGCGCTAGTACGAGACGTTCGACTGCAGCGGCACACTATTCCCCTATAACGCGATATACCCTCTAATCGATCGTCGTCTACGAGATCAACGAGATAACATTTCGATTCGCACAATCCGCAGTGCAGCGTCGTACTCTTTATATGTATATATATACAGGACTTTAAAGTATCCGCAGCACTGGAGAAAATCAGTTGGCGTTCAGCTAAATTAATTTATTCATTAAACACCATGAAACGTGCCTCGCTGCCCGGTGAAAGGAGAGAAAAAAAAAGCAAGTCCTTGCACAGGTATATATATATATATAGCGAGCTTAGAGCGCGTAAGGCGTCGCGTCTACGAAGCGTGGCTAAGCGAGCGCAGGGGATCGTACACTGCATATTTCCCGAGATTCGCCCGTAAAAGCGGACGTTAAAGGGTATATAGCCGGGGCGCCACCTCGTAATGGCACTTGTTCAAACGTAGCGCGAAATCGCGGCATCCTCTCCTATCCGCAGCTCGGTTAGACGAGCGTAAATAATCCAAGTCAACGAGATGGCGGTCGTGTAGTTGTGCAGCCTGTACATGCGCGGTATACACGGCCTCTTAAGCTCTTGATTACTTTTGACGCGCGCATTGATTTGTAAACAAGCCTTGATTATATATATGGTGTGCGCCGTTATCGCAGCTCCTGGAATTTTCGCGAATTCGATCGCTTTCCCGCCGCGCGATGCGTTTCTCGTGTACGAAGCACGCGGCCCTAATGAATATTTCATGAAAAATATTGTAATGCGGACGCGTTACTTCTTCTCCTTCTTCTTCTTCTTTCCCGAGAAATTTTCAATAAAAATTCAAGGCTACGGAAGCTCCTTATATATACTCGAACCTTTTAGTCTAATTTGTCTTCGTCGACAAATATTCGGTGCGCGCACCCTTGAAACAGTACTTAACTTTTTTCCTCCCCTATTACCAGCAAATCAATTTTTAGAAAATGATATGTATTATACAATCGCTCAAAGAGCGCACACGCACCCAACGCATATAGCCACCCTCGGAACGGGGGTAACAAAAAAACTTGCCAGTCATCGTCCTTTGTACCAAAAAAAAAACATGAGACTGAAATAAAAAACGGTGTGAGGAGGCGGGGGATACGCCAGGGAAATAATAATCACCGCGGGAATATACGTATAATACTTATATTTACGCGGATTTTTAATAGACACTCGGCGCGTCGTCGTCCTCTCGCTCATGCCATTGTCGCACTCTGCACCTGCATACCGGGGAAATACAATGAACCAGAGTTAGCAGTCTTATCTCATAGGAGAGAGAAAGAGAGAGTTTTTTTCTTTTTTCGCACTCGCAGTTGGCTTTTGATTGCGGAGAAAAGTGAGAGTGAGGTAAATGCTTGCGTCTTTGTAGAATGGTGCGTGTATTTATTTACACGCGCAGGAGGAGTTTGAATTTCCGGTCGATGATGATTTTTCTTCTTTGTTTTTATGCGACAGTGTAAATATATAAAAGAGAAATTCTGTTTTTTATCGCATTATTATTTTTAATTTACAATAGCCTGTCTTCATTACGGGACTTTCTTATATAAGATTTCACCGTTATTCACAAATTGAAACCAAAGGTTTCTTGGAATAAAGGACACTAAAGATTCCCCTCTTTTCCCAACTTTCTTTCATTACAATACAAAAAGAACAATAATTATCGATCGTAAAGCTTATAAAGGAAAAGCAGCGCGTATATCCCCGAGCTTTCGCTCGCTTACACTCCCGAAAAACAGTCAACATCGTCAGTTTCCGCACGCGACAGACAGTCTGCCTCTCCACAAGTATATAAGTATATATAAAAAAGTAAGCAACCCTTACCTCGACCCTTACAGGATCGATATCCCGGATAGGGTAAAAAAAAACACTTAGCCAAAGCTATAACAAACCGCGAGGCATAATTACAGCGGACGATCCCCGATGTCAATCCCGAGATGCATTTCCCCTGCGGCTAACTGTGCGGAATACATACAATATGCTGCACTCGCGTAATTCATATTAGCGGCTCGGTATAACGAGCTGATCTATAAATAAACACGCGGGCCGCGCTCGTATACCTATACAGCGAGCTCCTGTATCGACAAACGAGCGCATTTGTCGATTCGCGCGCTCGCTCGGAGGAGATATTACGCAAACGATCGGTCATTTGTCCGTGAATTACGTGCAGCTTTTGCGCCGTGTACATACTGCACGAATGCGTATTATTACGTATATGCCCACTGAATCACGGTGCAATGAAAAAGTCGATCCAGCTTAAAGCCGCGACCGTCGCTAAATTCTGTACCCACTCCTTGGATCTGTCCCTGGTTATACATTATAAGGAGCTAACGAAAAATGCGATATTTTCTTTTTGCAGGAACATCTGAATCTGGTGGGCAGAGACTCGGACAACGGACCAGTCCTCGTATCGATAAAGGCGGAGACGGTCGCCGGACAGGAGCACTGGCGCGTCCTCCTGAGACTGCGCGCCGGTTCGGCACACGAGCTCGTGCCAGCCGCCACCCTCGGGCCCAATCCCTCGCCCGCCAAAATGGTCAAGGTCCGTGCAGCTAATTCATTATTCTCTAGCTAACCTACATTTTATCGGATGTGTATCGGCGCGACCGGAATAAGCTTATACAGGGAATTGGTTTTTTTTTTCTTTTTTTATAGAACCTCTTTTTACGCCGGATTTTGCGCAGAGAGAGCGAAAGCGTGATTGCGCAATCTTGTTGGGTTGACTATATATACGTGTAGGCTAAACGAAAACAAGCCGCAAATACGAAGCCGCGAACGAGAATAACAAACGTGGCTTGCGTGGATCGTTAAGACACACGGAGTTATAGAGCCACTACCACCCGCTGAATTAAAGTGGCTTTCCTCTCTATATCCTGGCAAATCGAATTGCCGCGCGCCGTATAATATAGGACGCGTTTCCAAGGGAGGGGGAGAATCAATCCTTCCCTTCCACCGACGCGCTCTTTATCATTTAAGTACACACACTTTCTCGATTGCGAGGAATGCGTTATTTGTTTCTCCGGCACTTGCTCCTATTGGGTATACGCGATCGATACGTATACCGTGAGTAATAATCGAAATTGTGTGTATACAAATTGTGTGTTTACTGTACCGTTGGATGCGTTTAATTAGAGTTAAAGCAACTCGAACCTGGAGATGTGTATTAAATTTCGATTGATGTATATACTTGGCAATGCAAGCGCGTATAAACCGGCCGCTGGAACGATTGGAAAATCGAGCGCTTAGATAACGCGCTTCGCTCTCGCGTTGCGACTAATTTCATAAATACATTTCTGTCCGCGTCCTATAAAGGGATTTCGAGCGCTTTTGCCATAGTCACGCAATGGAAATCGTCTCTCGTTACGTCGATCAGCCGCTCACCAATAATAACCGACGATTCACTTTTTTTACCCTTTTTTTTTGTTTGGTTTCATAATCATTAGAATACTTATCCTTTTATCCAACGATCCGCTACGCAAAACTTGCAACATTTCTCGCAAACAATCGTCGCGGTGTTGCGCTGTTTTTCAAAGCGACGCCGAATTATACGATAATACCGTATGTAAATATTTAACGAGCCGCGATTCGCGTCCGAGCCGAGTAAGCAAAATTCGACATATACCGTGCAGCCAAGCTTATATATAATATACTATCGTCGCGAATCGAGCCGACGACGCAAGTCTGCATCGGAGCAGTGCACCTGATCCTAAAGCGAACTTTTCAGCAAGTGTCAGCTAAAGATAAAACTTGCGAGCTGCAGCTGGACACGAGCGTTAAGTAATCCGCTCGTGTGTTGCACGTGCGAGCGTATGTGTGTGTGTGTAACGTGTGCCGAGAGACCGGCTTTTACATTATGCCAGTGCGCTCTTTTTGTTGCCGCTTCGCTGGACTGACTAACCTAGATTCGATTCGTGTAAAAGCTTTTATCGCGCGCAGCTCTTTTTCTTCGGCGAAAGGTCAAGATCCATCCTATACGTGTAATGTATTACATCGTAAACGCACATGTACTCTGCTAAAGAGTGTACATCGCACTTGTACAATGAATTTTAGTGGAAAAATCGAGGATCCATACACGTATATATACATAGGAGAAGCGCCGACTCGTCTGTACTATACTTTTTAGATTAGTTTGCGAAACTTTAACGGGCCGGGGCTCATCCCGAAAGTAAATATTTAAGCCGCGCGGAAGGAAGTTGCAGAGGCCGCGGCGGGGAAAGGCGAGAGAGTCTTCCCAACTTGGCCCTCCCCCCGTAAATTTTGTAACGCGAGCAGCTCGACTCTCTCTCTCTCTCTCTCTCGCTCTTGCTCGCATATATCTTATCGTATCGGTTTTCGTCGCGCTATTATCAAGGAGAAGCCCCCGAGAGAGTTAATTTCGAGCGCGCGTGTCATCGCAGCTCCGCGGCATCGCTCTTCCCCGTTATTTATATTTTCGCGATACGATACCATCCAATTACAGCGCGTATAAACACAGCGATTATGGTTTTGCCGTATGGCGCGCAACAATAGGAGAAGCAATTAGCGATTGTATACGCCGAGGCTCGCGCACACTCGCGACAATTCCAACCGAAAAAAAAACTACTTTGCACGTGCAGGCCTTGAGATTGGTCGAGCGAGAAAAACGGGTTCCGTCCGCGTCTCGCCCTTCTCTCTTTCTCTCTCTTTCTATACCTAATACGCATCTGGTTATTGGGTATTTCTGTCATCATTGTCGCGACTCTATACAAAGTAACGAGAATTCACGAGTGAGAGAAGCGCAATAGTTTCTCTATTATCGGTACACTTTTCGAAAACTCTCGATCCACGGCATACGCGACACACCTCGTAAAGGCTCATTATGAGCCCTGCGTCCGCACGTGTACACCTTTCTTTTTGCTCAACCGTCGCTTAATACTCGCCACTTTTAGGGGCTTTACGAGCGCTGAAAACTCACGGCAGCTGCGCACCGAGCCGGAGATTTCGTGCGCCGCGATGCTCCTGAATTATTCATTATGCGGTGCCGCAACGCACATACACACACACGCGCACATGGTGCAAGTATCAACTGAGGGAAGGAATTTCGGTTTGGGTTATCGTATCCCGAGTTGTAACGCGCGGTACGTCGAGCACCGATTTCTTCGAGTCGCGGCTCTTTTTCCTTCGCGACAACTCGTTAGGCCGTGCAGCGCTTCTTTCAACGACTCGACGTTATTATGTTCGATTCGGTCGCGCTATAACCTCCGTGAACGAGAGAGTTATGTGCTTCTAATAGATTGCACCGCGGTGAAGCGAGTGTAAATTTAAAAAAGTATTTATCGCGAGGACGTAAGCATTTACATCATCGGCAAATATATCATTTCTCGTCCCGTTGATCGCGTGTGAATCATCGAATCAACGGCTCGCACGAGGAAATATATAAAATCTGCACGAGCTAGTCGATTATATTAACTTTCTACACGTGAATTTAAATTTGCAAATGGTGCGCGATCCGTGAATTCACGCAGTAAGATTTGGATTGGTTCTTTGTCGACGCAGGCGATAAACGAGTCGCTGAGCGTGAGCACACTGATGCCGGTGGTCTGCTCGGGCGCCGGGACCCTCATAGCCCGCTACGACGAGCACGCCCTCGTCTCCCGCTTCAAGTTCGGCGTCCTCCACCAGCGAGCCCGACAAGTCACCGAGGAGCAGCTGTTCGGCAACCGGCAGATCACTCCCGCCTTCCAGGAGTTCCTCGACCTCCTCGGACAGCGCATCGACCTCAAGGACCACAAAGGGTCGGTATCGCCTACGCTTCTATAGAAAAACCCTGCCACCTATACCTATAAACGTTGGCTAACGAGGTTGATCGTAAAAAAAAAAAACAGGTATCGAGGCGGTCTGGACACGAGACACGGCCAGACGGGCGACTCGGCGGTCTACGAGGTGTTCCGCGGCCGGGAGGTCCTCTTCCACGTGGCCTCCCTACTGCCCTACAGTCCCGGCGACTCCCAACAGCTCCAGCGCAAGCGCCACATCGGCAACGACATAGTCGCCATCATCTTCCAGGAGGAGCCGACGCCCTTCAGCCCCGACATGATCGCCAGCCACTTTCTCCACGCCTTCATCGTCATCCAGGTCATCGAGCCCTGCACACCCAACACGAGGTAAGGCTGCAGCCTGTACCTTCATTTTTCCCTCTACCTTCCTTTCAACTATGCCGAGATCAATTTCAATTTCGTTATATAACAAGATACGTATAATTGTGTGGATCGGTCACGCGATTACCGGCGAGGTTTCTTGGAACGAACCTCTCGCTACACCGCAAGTTTCCGTTTAGCGATTCGAACACGAGTCAACCGCATTGAAATCTCATTTTTCTCGTAGCTCTTCGATTACTAAAGGATGTATACTTTTTGTTTTAGGTACAAAGTGAGCATAACATCGAGGGACGACGTGCCGTGGTTCGGTCCAACATTGCCGACGCCCGCCGTCTTCCTGCGCGGAGTCGAGTTCAAGGAGTTCCTGCTGACGAAGCTCGTCAATGCCGAGAACGCCGCCTACAAAGCCGAGAAATTCTCGAAATTGGAGGTGGGTTTTATACTTTGACTCATACTCGAGGAGGAAACTAAAGATCCATCGTATCGATACGCGGTCCTATGCACTGGAAATTCAATCGACGCGTTATCGCGGCGAAGAAAATGGCCCTTACACCTATCGAGATTAAAGCTTTGAAAAATGTCCCGGTCAACCTGAACGATCGAGCGTTGAAAGCCTATCGACCATGTCGTAATAATACAAACAAACCCGCTATAGCGGGCTGTAATTAATTTTCCCGATACCGGTATTGCGCAAGCCGAAAGTCGCAAGGCCGCACTTGAATTACCTTTATCAGCGCATAGGAATAACAAAGTCGACCCGTCCTTCGAGTTGTTTACGCCAGCGCGGTAAAAGAAAAATTTAAAAAAAATTCCTCGCTCCTCCAGCTGCGCACGAGATCGGCCCTACTGGAATCCCTGACGGAGGAGCTGCAGACGAAGACGAGCGAGTTCCTGGGCGCCGGCGCCGGGAACATCGGCTCCTTCCTGGGCAACTGTCCCGTGAGTCCGACGTCGGGCGACGTCTCGGGCTCGGGCTCCGGCGGCAGCGGCTCCCGTTTCATCGACACCGTGCGCAAGGCCCTCATATCCCGGGTGCGCAACGCCTCGACCGAGAGCGTGCCCCAGCAATTGTCCAAGAAGGCCCAGTCACTGGAACCCAGTCCGCCCAGCAACAGGCAGTCGACCAGCAAATTGGCCAGCGGCAAGAGGTCCGTCGAGCCCTCCAGTCCGCTCGGATCGCCCGATTTGACGCTCAGGAGGTGAGGATAAAATTCATTTTCCCAGAGAGAGAGAGAGAGAGAGAGAGAGAGAGTGGCTCTCTATGCACGTGCAGACTACTCGGAAGTCTTGATATTGCGTAATCTTGGTGACTAAAGTTTGCAAAAAAACGTTTAATTTGTCCAGACGAAGTGGCGCAATGTCCATTATGCAATATCTCGCTTATGCGGCGGATAAGATAAGCTCATTGTCTTAATATTTATTGCGACCGCTGTTACATCGGTTGATTGATATTTCAGTCTTTGAAAAGTTACTTAACCGCGCGACGTTTTTAAATTGATTGCAATGAGTTGACGTGCGTATTATGCATCCACTGTGAATCGATACAAACGAATATCTAACGCAGCCGTGCACGTCCTAGAAGAAAAAATACCCTCTCTACTATGTTTCCTAAGAATGTCCAAAAGACCCTACATTTAAAATAGCCCAAACTGACGTTCGGAATTGTTCTCTCCCAGGGACTCGGACCGGGGCAGTCCAAGCCTAGGCAGCCAGGACAGCAGCCTCTCGAACACGGACAACCAGGACAGCAGCAGTCTGACGACGGTCCAGCAGGACGAGGACAAACGCGAGACGAGCTCGCTGAACGGCCTCGCCATCGAAGCAGCAGCCACGAGCGTCGCGAGCATGGTCGAGAAGTGCAGCAGCAGCAGCAACGTCATCCTCGTCGGCTCCTCCGGTTCCGCCTCCTCCACCTTCCAGAGGCTGACGCACGAGAATCTGAGGAAACGCGAGGAGCGCGCCGGACTCCTGCAGCTCGACAAGACGGAGACGCAGCAGCACAGCACCAGCACCAGCAGCACCAGCAGCACCAGCAGCAACAGCAGCAGCAGCAGCGCGTCGTATCCGAGAGCGACGACAGTTCGCTGAACAGCGAGCTGGAGCTCGACCAGGCGGTCTATCCGGACAGCGACACCGGACTCGAGAGCATGAGCTCGGCGGAGACGCACGAGGCGAGATGCGCGGTCAAGGAGGCCGGGATGGTTGGGGCGAGCACCGAGGCCGAGAGCCTCAGGCAGGAGGTCACGAGGCTCAAGTGCGACAAGCTGGACTTGTTGAGACAGAATGTGGTAAGCGGTCGCTTCTTGTTCTTCGACGGTCTTCTTTGCTCCCGCAACGATTGAAAACCAATTGGTCGATGCATCGGCGTCGTAAATTGTCCTCGTTTTAATGAATCGTTTGTGAATTTTCAGACGTGCCAACGAGACATCAAACGCTTGAGGGAAAAGGAGCTGCAGCTGCAGTCGGATCTCGCGGCCGCGTCCAAGGAGATTCTACGATTGCGAGCGATGCTCAAGGAGTGCTCCTCGAGCATCACCCTGGACAACAACAATCAGCAAGCCTCGACGGTCTGAAGGAAATAAATGGCTCTGCGTATGTTAGACTAAAGGCATTTGGGCTGAGTTATCCGCGAGCGAGGTAGAAAGAAAGAGAGGGAGAGGGAGACGCCAAAAGCCGCAAGAGGCACAACGCGCTTGTAAAGGGGCAGTTGAGAGAGAGAGAGAGAGAGAGAGAGAGAGAAAAAACGAATTCTTCTGTCGTGTCTTCGTTATCTTCGTCTTCGTCTCCGTCGTTGTCGCCTTTTCGGATGAAACGGGCCTGACTTCTCTATTAGATGATTAAATGATATATATGATCGGTACAAATTTTTCGATGACTCCGAAGCGCGGTGTTATTAGAAATGACGGATGACAAGCAAAGACTGCGGATCTTTGCCTCTGTCGAGTCTGTTGTTCTAAGGTTGAGTAAATAAAATCTATCTCTGGACACGCATCGAAGAAAATTGCAAACCTGACTGTGAGAGTACTTGTGCAAGTTGTATTTGGAAAGTATTTAAGATACTAATTTATTTGTAGCTGCTAAGAAACGAATCCCTCTTCGTAGTCAATGTATAGAGAGAAAGAGAAAGAAAGAAATAATGTAATAATTATAACTTCGTGAAGCGCGTATCGCCGCTACCGATGTGTGTTTAGATCATGAGACAAAGATAAAGCAAAAAAAAAACATTTTTAGATTAGAACTTTAAACGTTACTTCACATAATAAGTAGCGAGCAAAAGCAAAACACAAGCACATCTCTATCGATATTATTATTACAATTATTATTATTTTATAAGTATTAGTTGAATCGTGTTACCTAACTTTTTCATTATTAACTGTTTTTATCACTATTGCACGCCTCTTCGATTTTCGCAGGCTTCTATTATGTATACGTATACATTTGTTCTTTTTTTTAAAAAAAAAAAGAAAGAAAAATCAATCGATGTATGTGTAATAAATCTGTACTTTAGCGTTCGGCGGAATTATCGCTGATTGGCTTTACCAAATTCATTAGCAATTAAGTTACAGACTCTTTGTAAACCGTTTCTCGTCAGAAGCTGTTCCGAAACGGTCAGTAATTATTGGATAGAGTTATATTTGTTTTCTTTTAAGCAATATCTTTACGGACTTCTTAATTTATTTTGTGTAAAATGTAAATGGTCGAAAAATACTGTTTGCGACGAAAATCATCTTTGTTCTAACAAAGGAACGATTTCTCGAGAAGACTAAAAAATTTGCGATGCGACGTACATTATACGAAGCATAGGTAGTTTGACATTTTCTACAGACCACATTTTTGCATTATTTTCTACTGTCACGCGTTCTATTCTATCTTCTTTTTAATTAATAATCATTTTAACGCTACTATCATTTTAACGCTACTAGTATTTTTATATATAAATACGTTTGTGTACATACAAAAAGCACCAAACTGAATCTAGCATCGATCGCTAACTCACGCATAACAAATACCAAAGTTTATCTCGTTAAGATATCGCTCTTTACTTTCCTACATTCCCGTTTCTTCTTACTATGCAACACACAAAGTTCGGCGCACAAGCGGCAGCGCACAATCATTGCAACAAAAAAAAAGGGAGGGAAAACAGTGCCGAGTAGCAGCGAATTATTAATCGGATAAGCGAAGTAAAGCACAAGCCGTTTTTTCTATTTTTCGTTGAAAGAAAAAAAATTTATGAAAAAGAAAAGCAGAAAAACAAAAAAACACCATTTTTCTATCCGCCACTGCCTATGCATTTGCGAGGACGTTGACGCTATATATATTTTGTACAAATTTACAGATGTATATTTGAGATTTGTTAACAAAGGCGTTTGATTTCGCTATATTTAATTTATAATTTTCGTTGAGAAATTACAAAAAAAAAAAAAAAAGAGAAATGTTCAAGATTCAAAAACAAACATGATCGTTTTGCAAGGTGGATGTCAAATTTTTTTCGTTGATACAATGTCGAACAACCGCCAATGGTCAACAAGACTCAAAGCAGTAAGCCCCGTTATTTTTACTACGAATTTGTAAATATAATGCAAAGAGAAAGAGAGAAAAAAATCGTGCGCTTCGCTGTAACGTCTTGTGCCACCAGTCGCAGCGGTCTCTTCATCTAGGAAAAAAAAGTCTATGTATAGTAAACTAAGTTTACCACTTCTAGTGTGATTTCTACGTTGGCCTTGAAAAATCAAAGAAAAAGATTATGACTTATATAAAGAGAGAAAATGAAAGAGGGAGAGAGATAAAGAGAAAGAAATATGCGTTATTATATTGGGAAAGAGACAGATTAATATGACTATATATACACACATATATAGTATATATAAATATATATTTTATATTTAAATATTATAGAACCATGCAAATCTATAGTGACCGATCTGCGAACTCCGACATTCTCTTACGCTGACATGGAAAATAGGATGTTCTCAAGTCTGGTATAAGTGTTTGTACTTTTTGTTCTTCGTTCATTGCACCACTCCTCTATGACGAGAAAAACAGTAATAATGTTCGTCAATAAACAAGAGATTAAAAACTCAATTGAATTAATTAATTTTCACTATCCTCCCATTATCCCTTACCTTTTTATTTTCTCTTCTATAAACTTATTAAAATTTTGTGAATAATTAAAATTATCGGTACAACTCTGTCTGCTTTTGTTAGAACATAACCTATATGTGAGTGTGCTTTTGAATTCATTAACAAAACAGATTTAATGATACCAATTTAAACTAAGGACAGTTTCATTTTAATAGGGTACTTGCAAAGTGTTGCGATTTCGAAACCAAGTCGAAAATACATTTTTGTTCTATAAATGTAAAAGTAGATAACTAAAAACTTTAGTAAATAAACTCGATTTGATCCGGATTGAAGGAATATTTTGTCAATTTCCGGTGGATATAGTTAATTATAATTCTATAGATATAATATATCACAAGATTCGGAGGGGATAATAATAAATAACACTTTTCTAAAATATAAGCGCCATAAAATTGCGCGGTTCAGGTAATAAACTACGTCCTCAACCTTATCTCGGTTTGGTCAGCCGCAATAACCGAATAAAGTCTTCCTGAATGTCCATCTAAAAGTTTTCAACGAAACTTTTAAAAATCGCATATCTTCTCACTTCTGACTGGCCATCACAAATCTAATAAAAAATCTTTGTACGGTTTGCTGGAAACTTATCAGCTTATCGTGCGAGCTCAAGTCGTTACCGATGGAACTTGCGGTTTCCAAGCATCGATAACGTCTCCCTCCTCTTTCCCCACTGCCGCGTGTGGGCGACTGACGTGTGCGGTGTGTGCAGTGCACGTATCATACCGAACCGAGTAGTCCGCACTCCGCACTCGGCGCGCGCTCTCTTTTCTCTCATCCTGTCCATGTGTCCATCAGAAAAGCTCCGTTCTTTCAGATCCCCCTCCCCTCCCTCTCCTAATGCATCTACGTGTACGTCCGTGTGCGTGAGAGAGTTTCTTGTTGCGCGCTGGCCGACTGAAAATGGCTAATTGTCAGGCTCGCTGGCGCAGCAGGTGAAACGGCGCCCGAGAGAGAGAGAGAGAGAGAGAGAGAGAGAGTGAGAGAGCCAACGACGACGACGAGGACCGAGGAGAAAAGAGAGAGATATATAGAGAGACGGTCTCGCCGCGCGTGCGCGTCCAACGAAACATTTGTGGCTCGCGGTATTGTGGTCCCACCTCCGTCGTGTAGTCGCGTTCGCGAGAGCGGGTATTAACGTGTTGCTTACCATAGCGCGGAGATCGGTGCCTGGGAGGAAAACTCTCGGAGCCAGGAACCTGCGCGGTTGCGACGGGGGGGCACATTCCGAAAAAAAACGCTGGAGAGGAGTGGAGAAAGAGAGGGAAAAAGAGAACCTCTCTGCACTCTGTTGCTGCTCTCCTCTCTCCGGAACACATACACACGGAAGAGAGAGATTAGTGGGTGAGAGAGAGAGAGAGAGAAAGAGAGAAAGAGAGAGAGAGAGAGAGAGAGGGAAGGAGCTAGAGAGATAGAGAGTAAGTCCCGAGGATGGTGCTGGGCGTAAGCAGCGCACCGGTCAACGGATTTTGTCAAGTGCCTTAGGTATACCGTGGAAGTGAGCTGGACGGGCTCTGCTCTGCGTTCTATCTCGAGAGAGAGTGCGAAAAATCATCCTTTTCCCGATGCCAGCTCTCGAGTGCTACGAGTCACCCACGACACCAACTCTAAGCTGCTACTCGGAGTCGACTTTGCGTTGCTGGTTCGTTGGCTTTTATTGTTACTTGCACTTCTTTATTATTCGACACTTTTCACTTCTTTATCACACTAGTCTTTCTGTCCTGCTTTCTTGCTGCTGTACACAGTGTAGGTATACAAGTTCTAGTGGTGGGATCTCAGTTTTTATCCTTTGCAAGTGTTGCTTGATTACTTGACAAAATAGAGTTAAGGTTACAAAATTTGTAGATGGAAAGTATTGGCTTCGATTTGAAATCATGCATCGATTGATTTGGTGGGAGATATGGTGGTAGTACGATAGAACCTCACCAGAATTTGTATACTTGTAGTGCTTGTTATGTTTTCGTTTCTAGGTTGTTATTAAATTTGTTTACATTGAGTTTGTCTTTCCGACCTTTATATCACTCTTATCTACTGTTAAATTAATAAAATTTCTACTCTGCTGTTTATTTGTTCAGCGATGCTATGACTCAAATGAATTTTATAAGCTGTATTGTTGTATACATTAAACTTTTCTATCTTGTTTCTCGTTTCCTTAATGTCCAATACAAGAAAAAGTAATAGTATTGAATGCAGTGATGACTTTCATAGTTTAAATTGACATTTGAAAGCATAATGTTTTAAATTATTTCCTTTTCAATACATGAAAAAATCTGCAATGCAACAAAAACTTTCACTATGTTTCTCATATCGACTTTGGTATCTGCATTCATTTCTTAAGTTTGGTGGCCATTTCACAAACATTAAATCTTTAATTTTATTTATAACAAATTATAACTTTTAGTTGTTAATTATTAAATAAAATTCAATTTTGTTGTAATAAAAAATAGCATTATGAGTAGCAGATTGAATGCTATCACAGGTTGTTTGTACTATTTGTTTCTTTTTATTTATTTAATCAAAATTATTTAATATTAGTTTTGTAATTAGTTTCATAAATTTAGCAATTTAAAATGTATCTGCTTTATTGATTTAAATAATCACAAAAAAGTAATATTGTAAAATAAGATGACTATATTTAAATTTAAAATTTAATTACTTTTTAGAAGAAACTTACTGTTATGAACATACTTAGTTTTTATAATGTATTATTTACTTGTTGAAAACGTTCTTAATATTTTTTGGTTAAAATAAATATTACCAGTAAGATAACATTATTGTATAAATAATGGATTTTGACTTTTATTGGTGAACACAAGCATTTGTAACATATAAAGAGATTTAAACTTAATAATATATTAAATAAATAATTCCTTATAATGTCTTATATATTTTTGTTGTATTAGTTTTTAGACTTATTTATTACTTTAATGTTTATATCATTATTAAGAATAAAAAGTGCAAGATATTAAAAGCAATTTTATAACAAATATATTTTTATTTCGTAAAATAACTAAATGAGTAAGATAAATTTAAATTAAATAAACAAAAATGCATATATCATTGAAAAAATATATTTAATTCATTTTGTAAGTACTTTTCCTTCTCTATAAAAATTATCTAATTTTACACTTATAGATTCCCATTGTTTATTTTTATTAACATGTAACCTTATATTTTAAATTTAATCAACGAGTATTTCTAATCAATTTTTATATAAATAGATTCCTCAATATTCATAGTTCAATTTTTCATTTCCCTTTGTGTGCATTGAAAGATGCAAATGATTTCTGTCGCAGTATCAATTCAATTCAAAGTATAGATAGTCACTTTATTCCATCAGGATAGTGGATCGCTAACCCTGACATTTCAGGAATATTAGATTCTTGTTCCTATATTTCCCTATTCTTGTTTTCTACATAAGAGCCGTATTGGCTGTAGTTTATCCATACTATTGGATTTCCTTGACACAAATGTCACACTCTTGCGCACACCTCTGATAACAACAGCATCCCTTATAGTTTTATGTAGATGATGTAGAAGCTTGTACGCTTACGTACCTTTCTCATACTCTATCTCTTTCACTCTCTCCCTCTCTCTTTCTCTCTCTTGTTCATAGGGGAGAAGATCTGTTTACCTATACATGAATTGTCATTATGAAGGATATACGTTTTATTAAACCACAAAGGGCTCACTCTGGCGTGAAGTACGGCGCACCGTTGTTACTTTTGAGGCGAACGTCGTCGTCGCTTGTCTTGCTGGAATAGCGCAGGCCTGTTCGGAGCGATGGAGGGTATGGCTTCTGGAGCCTCCTCGTTGGACAGTGCTGGAAGCAGCGGTGAGTTTCCTTCAACATTATTTGATTCTTCAGGTAAAAATCATTTTAAATACCAATTATATAAAGCAATTGTATATATTTATTGTAGTGTAAACAAGAGTTTTTATGCTCCATTAACTTCATTTCGAGTTAAATGCTTTTTATATCTTTTATTTATTGTATAAATAGTGCCCAGTAAAAAAAAATGTATATTTATGCATGATGCGACAGATGTATCAATACTGAATTCAGTGAACTGCAAAATGTAGAATTAAAAGTTTTATTTGATGCTGACCTGGTTTGCTTTGTGTGATAGATTGTTTTATTTTTAATTATTTGTTGCGCTCAGTCTCATTGATTCCTTTTTGGATGTCTTTTTTGAGCGAACACTTTTTAATTAATGGACAAATAAAAACTGAAAGCTAGCATACCTTTTATACAGTTCATGAAGCATTGAATCTGTAATACTGAAATGAATTTAACAATGGTATATATATCATGGAAATTGAAAAAGTTATTGTTCATAGAATAAAAATTCTCTTAATATAAATTTCACTATACAATCTCACTTTAAAAAGCAATGTTTATTTTACCTATGTGGGTATTCATATGTACATTTGTTTGTACTTGGGTGCCACTGTTTGTCTAGTGTGCGCTTATGCTCATTTTACATTATTTTTATTATTTTCTTTATTGCTATAAATCTCACTATTTTTATATCCAAATTAAAATTGTTTTATTCAAATAAGTATCAGTATAATAATATTGTTACTTAATAATTATATCCAATTTATAAATTGGTAGCATATTACGTCAAAATTTCATTTTCTATAAAGTCCTTATTAGTACATTATCATCGTTTGTGTATTAATTTCATGCACGGCCGTTTCACGTTCACTTTTTTTCAATTTTTTGCTCAATACACAGGATGGAGCAAAACATTTTCACTGCTGCATAAACCTTATGCACCTCGCGAAAAAAAAACAGCAACAAGCGCGTTATGATTCACTTTTGATTTCACTGATATTAAAAAGGAGTGAATCACGATGTTCATGTGCGTGACCAATGATTTCTTTCCTGGTGAAAGCTACCTCTTTGCTTCAAATTGCATTGTTTCGGCCACTGTAACAATTAACGTTACAGGCCGCTTGCCCTGCCAATGTTTTCACTGTTTGCTCTAGACTTTGCACACCTCGTTATTCAATTTTTAAGTTTTCCCGCGTACATTTAAGAATGTATTTTTATTACTTGTTTTTACAATTGAAAAAAATTATATGTATTTTTTTGTTTCAGATGGGGCGCTTAATGTGGGTAAGAAATCAACGATTTATTCTCTTATTAAACTCGAGATAGTAGAATGTAACTTGATACTTATTTAAGCATAAATTAGTGTTTTCTTAATGTTGTAACTCATAATGTTGATCCTTTTTTCTTTTTTATTACATTATGTCATTTTGATGTTCAACTCCTGCTTGTACTTAGTGCAGTATTTTCATACTGAGTTTTGATTAGTTTTTTATTTTTCCACAATTCAGTAACTTTTTTGATTTTATTTGGAATGACTTATGTATGTCGCATGCAGAAAGAGATAGTGGAGGATGTGACAGCGTGGGGAGTCCTGTAGGAGGCCCAGAGTGTCGCAGTGATTACGATGATTTACAAGCACAATATCAACTACTTAGACATAAGCACTCCGATACAATTAGACGGTTTGTTTTGTTTTATTTAGTTTTCATTTTTGGTGCAGTTTAGTTTATCGCATTGAATAATCATTGAGTATAGCAAATAGCTATTAAAATAGAAAATTGATATTACTTACTTAAGTACAAACCAGTATAATTAAGAGATTATTTAGTTAATATTAAACTGCATGCAGAGAAGTAGAAATCTGTAAATAAATACTTATCCTGCGGATACAATTTGTAAAGCACATTTAGAAATAATAAAGATACTTTCTATAGTTTAAAAGCTCATAAGAATACAAAATTATTCAGTTTGTAAAACCATATAGCACTATTTAAAATAAAACATCTGAATTTCTAAAAATTATTATTACATTGCATATTAATTGCACTGCTCAGTGAGTCAAATAATAAGCTATCTACTAATAACTCTTCAATGAACTTAATAACTATACAGATGTTACATATATTTATACAGCATAGTTTATACAGCATGTACAGCGAATTCTATTAATACATTTTCAAATTAAACATATCAATTTTATACAAATTCATAGCAATAAAATCTTAGCAATAGCCGAACTGTATGTATATTCATATTATGTAAATCTGCGGTCCATCAAAGGCATCGATAATTCAAACGAATCTGCATGTGTGCAGCAGCCCTGTCGATACTGAAAAATAAATTATTTCGAAAATAGGGCAGAATCTCAGGGCAAACATGCGCGAATACGCAATTAAATTCCGCCCTCAAATTTACAGCCCCGTAAAAATCGCTGTTTATAATTCGCATAAAACAATGGTTATTCAATGCAGCGGCGCTTATTACTCCAAATAATTTGCAACGGCTCGCGTTAATTCGCTTCGCACGTGTAGCAGTGCACACCCGCTTTTATTCGCGCCAACCCCGCGCTCGTTATATTTTATATCTGATGCTGTTCCCGCTGCCGCTGCTATACTGTCTCACGATGTGTATATAGGCTGTGGCTAGTAGCTCATCTCTCGCGCTCTCCGCAGCCTCGGCTTGCTTTTAAAATCTAGCCTTTAAAAATAGTATCAAAGGCAAAAAAATCAATAAATGCCCATATTGGCCAGCCATGCACACGTCAATTGTCTGTACGTGTATGTTAAATACCGATAGATTCTGCCAGAGAGAGAGAGAGAGAGAGAGAGAGAGTGAGAGGAAAAAAGTACGTAGTATATAATGACGTCGACGGCCTGTCTCTCTCGTCTTTTTTCTACCCCTCCTGTTTTTTTTTTGCATGCCTCGTCGCTTCCCTCAATTTTCTTGGAGTGAAACGTGCACTTGGGAGGGCACACGATTGAATGCTCGATATTTACTTTTTTTCCTGCGATGTGTATCGTTTCTTTGAGTTTTAATGATTTTATTCGTTCTGTAACAGCTTGCTGTGTTTGCTGAGTTACGTAGAATGAATCCATGCATTTCCAAGATAAGTTTTACTCTGTTACATGGAAAAAATTCAATTTTAAATAGCAAAAATTGATTCTAGAAAGTGTGGATTTAATTTTAATATCTGATTGTGCAATATAAAGTTAGTTTATGCATTTCTTACACTGTGTGCAATTTTATTGCTCGAATGTCATTTCGCATGCCGAACGAATGTTTCTTTACTAAAAATATCTAACGAATCTACCTACTTGGTACTGATAAGAACGAGGCAAGAATCGGTAACGTTATAACCGATTTACCGACGATGCTCCTGATAAGAGAAATGCATCATTAGTGAAATGGATATTAAATTTTAAGTCGATTAACAAAAGCCTCGTACAAGTGACTTTTCACTCCAAGATAGCTATTTTTGGCTATTTCCGCGCAATTTGAAAAAGTTTCAATCGGTGAGATACGAAGCTTACCAGATGCAGTTTTATCAGTCCTCATTAAAAAACAATTAATAATTAAAGCCGCTGCAATATCATTTTATAAAGTAACTGCTACGCGAAGGTCAGTGCAGAAGCTTTTCCCGAAAACCCTAAATTTTTCACTCAAACATTCGGTCGAGTAAAGTAATACTCTGCCAAGCCCGCGATAAGAAGCTTAAAAAACACTATACATATAGCCCATGAATAATCGAAGACTGGGAAAGTTCGCTCGTACATACATAATATTTATAAGAAGAAGATCCGACGTTACATGCTCGCTAACTCTTTGCTCTTCTCTCCCATGTTTCCCAAAGATGCGAGCATACTATGAAGGAGCTGGAGTACTACCGTAGCCAGCACATAGCAGCGATGAGCCAGCCAGATTCAACGTCCGTCCAGGAGTCCTCGGCCCTCCGCGGCAAGTATAGCGATCTCGTCAACGACAAGCAGCGACTGGATCGCGAGGTTCAAGCCTTGCAGAAGGAGGTGACCGAGCTGCGCTGCCAGAATCAGGAGGTGCTTGTCCAGGATACGGGAAGCAACGCCACGGACGCCATGAATCAGCATTATTTGTCAGCGCTGAGGAAGTACGAGGCGATCAAGGACGAGTACGACTCCCTCAGGAAGAGATACGACGATCTTATATCGTCGCACTCCTCCGCTGTCAACAAGGTGAGATTCGAATTTTTATGTTCCGCATCATCTTTTTGCGTTATTGGGTTGATATTTCATTATTTGGATTTAGAGTTTGAAATAACTTTTCATGTTGTTATTTTGCTGGTCCTAGTTTTGGAATACTCAAATTTAAATTCATATAAATAATTGTTGAAATGGTAATACTTTATTATTGAGTACTGATTATCGTAATTTAAAGTTTTATAAATATACGCAATTTATTAAATTTATGTTTTACACAACCATGAATTGCGTTGTAACGAATTGTGGTCAATTTATTTAGTTTTATCACAATGCAGAAATGTTGAAAGGCTTCTTTTTCCTATAAAAATGTACAGTTTACCAAAAAATGCAGATTTAAATATAACTTATAATAGGGCATAAAGAAAATTTTTTATATTTTCGTATACAACAGCGTAACTGTTATCAAATAATGTAGCAAACAACAAAAATCGCTTCTACCTAGTTCGAAAGCGGAGAGATGGGAAAAAAAGACAAATACAAAGCAATACTACCCGAGATTGAATTTTCCATTGTTAACCTAAATTTGAAACAGACAGATCGATAGGTACATCGTAGACGTAAGATATAACATATAGAAAAATACTAAAAATGAAAAGATCATATTTTACGATAGAAATTCAATATGTCTCTATGGGAAAAATTAATTTTAGTACAAAATTAAGCTATCTATAATTATTTCTATTTCATTTTAATTTGTAATGCGTATATGAAATAATTCTCATATTTATTTTAACATTTCTGAAGTAAATCTTGTTACTTTATTTTAAATTTTATATAGAATGCTTTCATCTAATGTAAAGCGGATTACAAAATATATAAATTAATGCAGCAGTTCGTATAAACCAAAAATTCTTTTTCGTAGATAAAATGTTAAAATTTCATGCACTTTATTCCGAGCTTTTAAAAGCAATCATTTTCAATATAAAGTCTACTTATAATATTGAAAATAATTACCCTTCAGTATCAGCTTAAAACTTGCTTGGCATTTTAATGGAACAAAATTTTTTTAATAATCACGGTCTTCCCGCAATTTTCCCTTCATATTTTTAGAGAATATTTCATTTTTCTTCTCAGGTTAAAGTAACGAAATGAAAGAATCTCGAGTACGCGAAAAATGCCAAAACCATAGTTTGAGGAATAATTTTTACGAATTATTGAATAAATTATAACCCATATTTCAGCGAGAGAATTCTCGTTAAATTATAAAACTTGTATTAATTGAATTCACAACTTTGCAAAACTAGGCTAAAGGATTAATTCGCAAATTGTAAACGGGATTTAGAATTGTTTTAAAGCAATTTAATTTAAGGTATTCCCTTTCTGAAGCGCCTTTCAGTTTGGTAGAATAAACGAGATAAAAATGGTAAAGCACTATT
This sequence comes from Megastigmus dorsalis, assembly GCA_900490025.1. NCBI lineage: Eukaryota > Metazoa > Arthropoda > Insecta > Hymenoptera > Megastigmidae > Megastigmus > Megastigmus dorsalis. The sequence goes on along the minus strand of UELU01143757.1, from coordinate 75,031 downwards.
TGTGATGAAAAGCGAAATGCAGAGATGTTGCCACCTTGATGGGTCTTCTAAAATCTAAAGATGCTCCATTTAGATGCAACACGTTCTAGTGCCGTTTCATTAGTTTAATGCACGTGTACTTGGTATCGATCCACTCACATGCAAAATTTAGAGTAATTACTTTGTATTACATTTTCGAATTTACCAACTTACCCAGCCATTAATTACTGAAATTAGAGAATGCAAAATGCAGACGTGACAGTTTAACCTAAATATTTAATAACTGGCTTTTGTAGATGATTTAATCAGTATATACCTATTATTAGCTGTGTATATTAGTTGTATATATTCGTGGATTTACTTTGTAAGCTTTCGTAACGAGATTAATATGTCGAGTAAAATGAATAAGCATGGCGCACCATCTGAGCCAATTACGGAAGTTAATAATTAATTTATTTAGACACAAAAATCCCTTTGCGCATTTCTGTTCCAGCATAGGAATTAGTTCGTTTGATTTATAATTTAATCGAAGGATAGAGAGAATCGCATAAAGCGATACCCATCAGATTAATTTCACAGGTCATTTGATATTTTCGCAAAAGTTAATTGAAACCTTTTATTCGAAATACCTTCAAGGATTTTAATTATCGCGGAAAAATTTACTTTTTCTCAACTTGTTCCGATGGGATAACATTTTGAAATAAGACAAGTTTTAAACTTGATATAGCCTATGTATATAAGAGCAAACTAGGTTCTTGTTAATTATCTTTTCAAAGAAAAGTTTCTGTAGTTTTTTAAAAGATGTATTCAAGAGTATTTTAGATTTAATTAAACTATCCCATAGCAATGTTAGACGTTATAAGTTATTTTTTAAATTACGCAGGTACTTATATTTTTATAAGCAGAGTACATTTTTCCGCATAAAGACGTTTTTTTGTGATCTACGTTACTAAAAATTACGCGTTCAAGACAATTGCGGGTTGTGATGGTCGTTTTTTGAGAAATATATTGGAAATAAATTTTCTTATTTAATAAAAAGCAGTGCTTATAACTTTAATTAACATTAAAGAACTTTTTACGAAAGTATGTACTTGTCGATAGATAGCCTTGAAAAGGTTCTGTCTAATGCTGTATTTTTTCAACGATGACAGCTTTCCTTTATGGTGCGGTTGTAGATCGTAAACATGCATATTCATAAATTTTCTGAGCATGAATTTTTTAAACTATATAAAAAAAAATAACAAGTCTCATTTTGCCTCGAGGTTCTCTTTGCCCCGGTTTTTTCTATCCTCGTTTTTATATCAAAGTATAGTTCATGCATACAATCTTCATATTATACATATTTAAAAAATTGTTCAAAACAAATATTATATGAGCAATTTCAGTTCATTAAAGACGAAGGTAGTTTTTATGTACATTTGAATAAAAATAGCAGAACTTTTGAATCATGTTTATTGTACCAAGTTCAAATTGCATTTTTTGTAATAAATTAATTTGAAACTATAAAATTACTCAAGAAAGAATGATTGTTGATATTTATTCTGCTTTCATAAAAGCGATAAAAGCCATATTTGTTTTGTACAACAAAGTGTACCTTTATTTTCTAACTGAAAGAATACTTCAATGTAAAATCAATCATTTAAAAATAACAATAGGTTTTGAAATTCAATACTTTGTGGGAACGTGTTTTTTGCTTTTAAAATTATACTTTTTTATTTATTTTTTTCACCAGGAAACTCTTGTCTCCTATTTATATTGAATAATCGAGTCATAGCATACAAAAGGTTACATCATGTAACTACTAATTGTTATTACCGGAGCTCTATGATTTTAATCAAGCGTTTATTCAGTTAATAATTGATCTGCATTAATGATTGATCAATAACGCAGTCACTAAACACGGAATTACATTTTATCATATTACATTAATATCGTATACAATGAATTTAATCAATAGCAATTTGCATTTGTGTTTAAAGAATCAACCTGTCTATTATTCATGCCATATTCAGATGACGAAATATACATAGATTATCGAATAAATTTTCATTTTGCAACGACAAAACATCGATTTAACATTTCTCTTGGAACTCCACAGTTGGAACTAGCCCAGGAGGAAGCAGCTCGTCTGAAGAAGCAATACGAAGACATGGTTCAGGAACGCAACAGCACAGTGCGCGAGCGCAACGGTCTCAAGCAGCAGTGCACCGCAGCTATACGTCAATGGGACATAGCTTTGCGCGAGCGCAACGAGTACAGGGAGGCATTGGCCAAGGTGTCGCAGCAGCACGAGGAAGCGGTGAAGGAAATCAACCAGGCGATGGTTGGTCGCATGAAGGCCAGCAAAGAGATCAAGAGGCTAACGGAGGAGCGTAATGCCGCCCTCCACGAGTACAGTCTGATAATGAGCGAGCGGGACACCGTGCACCAGGAAATGGAGACCCTCGGCAACGATCTTAGCCAGGCTTACGCCAAGGTCACCCACATGGAGAACGAGAACAAACAGCTTATCGAGGAGGTATGGACCAGAACCAGGACCGGGACCATTGATTTTTATACCATTTTTTATTATTGTTTCGCCTTGTGAAAAATTAGACTAAATTGTAGAAATAATTTTAAAAAGCGGGTTACGACTGCAAGTATTATTTTGTTGCATTCATCGGCACTTTAAGAGACTCTGCCATTACAGTAGCTGTTGTTAAAATACACTCGTAAGCTCTAGATTCGTCTATCATTGTCACTTAATTAACGCGTACATTGTTCCGATGCTTTCCAGAAAAAGACCTTATCTTACCAGATAGAAACTTTACGACGCGAGATATCTTCAGCGTTGCACGACCGCGACGAAGCCCTCAAGGAGTGCAACGAGCTGCGTCAGAAGTTCGGCGACTATTCCGAAGCTTCGAATCGCGATCGCAAGAACCGCTTGGAACTGCACTCCTACAACACGGAGCGCGACGTCGCCAGCAAGGAGGCTGAGAAGGAGAGCAATCCGCGAGATTACGCGAAACGCGAAAAGGAGCGCATGGACAACTTGGATCAGGCCAACGTCGAGCTAGATAAGCTGCGCAAGTTTGTTGACACGCTGCAGGCGGATCTTGAGGAGGCGGTGCAGGAGGCCGAGGTGTCTAAGCGTCGGCGTGACTGGGCTTTCAGTGAGCGCGACAAGATCGTGTTGGAACGCGAGAGCATACGTACTCTATGCGACAGGTTCTGTTCTATTTTATTTCTGACTTTATTTCTGCTTTTTCTCTATTGCAGTATTTGGAAGTGAAATTATATTTAAGTTAGCCTATTTATTTTTATCGCCGTTTTAATTCTTTTCTTACCGTAAAATTATTGAAATATCCTTTAAATTCATTTCTGATTTTATCCACTTTTTAATCTTATTCTTTATTCAAAAATCATTTTTTTAAGTAAATATTTATCTCCAAAATTAACTGCAAGCGTATCTTTTCTGCTTGGCCTCATTCAAAGCTTTCTATCCTTCCCTGTATAGACTTTACTATTTTGCTTATTATTATAGACTACGCAAAGAGCGCGATCGCGCAGTCTCGGATCTTGCCAACGCTCTCCGAGACTCAGACGATATAAAGAAACAGCGCAACGAAGCGTCCAAAGAGCTCAAAGACCTCAAAGAAAAAATCGAATCAGGCGATCACACACTGCGCACCAGTCAGTACGGCCAGAGTGTACACGACTCGGACAGCGAATGGGACGCCGTCACCGTCCATTTGGATTTCGCCAGGCTTGGCCTCGACACCGATCGTGATCTCGGTCTTAAGCTCGCAGGCGGCAGAGACAATCCATACTATCCGGACGACACCGGAGTCTATGTGGCTCAGGTTGCTCCCGGCAGCGTCATTGAGAACAAGCTCAGAGTCGACGATTGTATTTTGAGAGTCAACAATGTGGATTGCTCATCCGTATCGACTCGCATGATCATGGAGACACTTAGATCGTGCAACGCTGGACCTGCAACACTGACAATTAGAAGACGCAGATTGGGTAGACGATCATTAAGAACGACGCAATTGCCTGTTGGCTCGATGCCTCATGGCATCACGCTGGAGATAGGAATTTACATTTCAAAGATATCGCCTGGTAGTTTATCTGCCAAGGACGGTTATCTGGCAGTCGGTGATAGAGTATTGAATGTAAGTATTTTAAATCTAATTTTTTTTCTCTATTAATAATGAAGTTATATAAACTAGGTTCTGCTTTGTGGAGACAGAAAAGTTTTATACATTATACGTTTAGATTAATATACACAGCAATATAGTGATCATTAAAAATTATTAATCCTTGTGTGTATGATTATCACAGATCAATAGCAAAGCAATGGAAGGAGTGACTTCAGCACACGAAGCAATGACAATCTTAAACGATACATCCACCGACGTTCTAACAATTACAACCCTCAAGGGAATACCTTTGACAGCAGCTTCGAGTGCCGATGCAATGGCGTTAGACGGCAGCTTCAGTACCGAGAAACAGAAGATGGTAAACAGCTGTTCGCAGACCGAGCAAGAGCGTATGATGCTAAAAACAACATCCGAAGACTACGATCGCCGCTACATCGCAACCAATATCGGCGACCGTAGCGCCTACAAGGTATCCAAATCTTTGAGCAACGACAAACCCAGCGGCATCAGCAATGCCTGGGACAACTTCCGTGAAAAGATCGACATCGTCAGAGGACGTAGACACAGTAAAGACCGCGACGAAAAGAAGAAGAGGCACAGAAACTCAAGTCCCAATACTTTTGAACAAGAACAGGACGCTATTGCCAAGCTTGATTCTGTCATTGAAAGCTATCACAAAAAGACCAACAATGGTTAGTAACAATTCCATATTGATTCTCAATTCCACAAGCAATTTTACTAACTTTCAATTCTCCCTAGGTAACAACGGAGTGCTGAAACGTAGCAAGCGCCGCGGAGTAGGTGCAAACGGCGGCGGCACAGGCAGCGGCGTGAGCGGAACAAGCGGCGTGAGCAGCGGCAGCGGTACCGAGAAATCGGCCGCCGAGAAGAATGGAGGTACGTGGCCGAAGGCACGCATAGGGCCCCTCATCCAAAACGGCACCGGCACGATCCTGCATCCGCGCAAGACCAAGGAGCGTCTGCCCCTGAGCGTGCTCCTCAACAATCCCCCTAAATACGAGAGCACGTACAATTACAATCGCATTTCCAATCCCATACCACTGGCTAACTTTAGCGTTGTCCCTGGGATCGGCATGAGCTCGAGTAGTAACAGGCACACAGTCTACAAGGCGGTTGAGAGTCCGCTCCCGAACTTCACCAAATCCACCCAGCTGCACGGCAAAAATTCATTCGTGCCCTCGGCCGTGCAGTTCAAGGACATCGGGCTGGACAAGTCGGGCGATGGCAATCTCGGTTCGGCTCTCACGCCCTCCGAGACCAGTATCGACTTCTCAATGAAGTCAGGCCGCGAGCTCGAATACTACACGAAAAGCAAACGCACCACCAGCACCAACATCTCTAAGTACACACCCCTTAGCCACGATAGTAGCCAAGTAGATCCGCTGACGCACAACCGTGTCCACTCGCAGCTCTACACCTCGGCCTCCTCCGGCGGCGTGCCACGAGTCGTTGCACCGGGTAATTTCTCCTTTCCCCCATACGCACACTCGCATCCCCATCATCCCCATCAGCAGCAGCCAAGCATCAACAATAACTCGAGATATCCCTCGCCTCCTTCCCTGCCAAGCGCTCAATCCGGCGAGTCGATCGGCTTGCCCGATGCACGTTCCTTCTGCTTTGAGCCACCCTACAGTCCCCAGCCTCAGCCAAACTTCGGCCACTTGCACACACCCTCCGTAGATCTGCACTATCACAAGCCACGCGCCCATCCTACTATGAGCTCCTACGATGTGCCCCCTTACGTATCGCATGGCGGCGGCGGTGGAGGTTACGAGGGCGGCACCTTCCCGAGAAAGAAGGAGAACCAACGGTTCAGGATACCGTCCAATCCGAGCGTCACCTCCAAAAGCAGCATCGGTAAGCTCTCCTCCGGGAGCATAGAGAAGACATCTGAGCGCGGGAGCCCAATGCCGACCTTTCACGTGGAGATACTGAGCCCTGGTGCCGGATCCAGCTCCAGTGGTAATAACGCCAGACCTGGTGGCAATAAAAGATCGAGCATGCCCGAGTATTGTTATGCGCAGCCGCGGCCAACGCATGGACAGGTTAGACGGATACATATAGACAAGAGCCAGGAGCCGTTGGGCATTCAGATCTCGTGCCTGGAGAGCGGTGGGGTATTCGTGTCCTCTGTCACAGAGCACAGTCTGGCCTCGCAGATTGGATTGCAGATCGGTGATCAGCTGCTCGATGTCTGCGGAATCAACATGAGAACCTGCGACTCGTATCAGGTGGCCGCTAATATACTGAGGCAGTGCGGTAACTCGTTTACGATGCTTGTGCAGTACAGTCCTGACAGTGAGTATTTGACGTTTAGTTGTAGTTGGAGAGGGTTGTAACATCCTAACCTCCCAGTATTGTTAAAAGCAGAACTCTCGAGAGTAAAGCTATACTAACGGTCGAAAGAATTCTGCTGATTTTAGCATTACTGGGTCGGGTTCTGTTCGTTTTGAGATTAATCGTGGTCTGGGTTTCACCTGAAGGTATTCTATTATAATATCTTAACAGACTTATGTATATAGTCAAGGAATGAAAGTAGCTATTCAGCTTAATAACTTTTTTTTTGTAAATAAATTATCAACTTTGATTTATTCTATTTTGCTTCAAATTCCTAGACCGCATGATGATCTTTAATAAACGAATAAATGTGTCCTCTTATTAGTGATCGGATATTTCCTGGTAATTTTAAAATCAGATGTTTAGTGCATGTTCATAAACTTTAAATAAATGTCGTAGATATTTCCTCAGCATGAAACAATATATAACCGTTAAAAATCTCTGCCGACGATATATCATGACATTAACATGTAAATTTTTTGCAGTCTTCTTTGTCTACCAGAGCCAGCATAATAAAATATTTCATCAGATATTGACATCTTTCATTTTTTTGAGAAAGTTGCTTTTTGTACGTTTATGGTTTTTTAAGTTTTAAGCCATTGCAATAGATTTCACCTAAAATATTTTTATCTAAAGAAATTCTTGTAAACATTTACTTAGTTTAAAATACTTTTTCAATCTAACATAAATTAAAATATTTTGAATTATAATAATAAATCAATTATTTAAAAACTTTAACGAATGAGAATTATTTTCAAATTCTTTTCTAGTCAAAATTGCAAATGTTTTATCTTTTAAAGATTTTTTGAGAAGTTTTTATTTGTTATATAACTTATTACCATAAACAAAAAGTACAACGATTGTAAAATAATCGAAAAATTCCTCCACTGTTTTCTCAGTACTGCTTAAAAAAATTGTTAACCATTCTTTCGGTCTTCCTCATTCACAGAATATAGCGAGCTGGAAGGTTCTGGCTCTTCAAGTGACTCGGAAGGCAACGGTGAAAAAGAAGGAAGTCACAGTGGGTCATCAACACCCTGCAACAGCCCCGAGGCCTCGCGTAAAAGCACCATCGAGCCATTAGAATCATCCGAGCCTGAGCGCGATCAGACCAGTCTACCAACTATCAGAGCCCCCAAGGAACGCGAAAGAGACCGAGAGCGTGATCGGGAACTAAGAACTTCGGCATCTGTTGAGGTAAGAATTATTAGCTTTTTAGGTCTATTAAATTCGATTACCGACGATGACAACGGTTGATGAACATTTTCAACATTCTGGATGTCGCAGGTGAGAACTACACAAGTTCGCGAACGTGAGATATGCAATTCAGCTTCCTTAGACATCAATATTCGCAAACCCGAGCTGCGTACCAGTGTCACTCTTGATGGTATTCGTAACAGTCTTGGAGGCACTGGGACCCTAACCCGTGCCCAAATCAATCAGGCTGCTACTACATTACAACGACAAAACGCTACAGTACGAAGGTAAGCAGCAAAATAATGTATTTCTTGCGTAAATATTTCCGAAACTCATTATTTGTAACGTATTGCTAGTCCAACACAAGAAGAACAGAATCGCAACGCCAAAACACCACCACCTAGCGAGCCGCGCTACCTATTCATCGAAACACGCAAGTGTTCTAACCTGGGTATCTCCTTAGTGGGAGGCAATGGTGTCGGAATATTTGTCCATTCGGTGCAGCCGGGTTGCCTTGCTGAAGAAGCTGGCTTACACACTGGTGATAGAATTCTTGAGTACAACGGCGTTGATCTGCGTCAGGCTACAGCCGAACAAGCTGCCCTTGAGTTGGCACGACCGGCTGATAAAGTCACTCTTATCGCCCAGTATATGCCCGAAAGATATAACGAGGTAAAGGATAAACCTGGAGACAGTTTTTACGTGAAGGCCATGTTTGACCGAGTGGGAGAACTCGGCGATAGTTTGCAGCTAAAGTTTAACAAAGATGATATACTTTACGTGGATAATACCATGTTTAATGGCACACCTGGTCATTGGAGAGCTTGGCTGGTCGATCAAACTGGCAGACGACAAACTTGTGGAATTATTCCCAGTAAATTCAAGTACGTGTATTTCTGATTTTATACTGGTACTGATTTTGTAAGAATGCTCGATTCAAAATATACAAAATTATGACGATTCTTTGTTCTGAACAGAACAAAACCTTAAAATAGTCTTATTCAAATTTTATTTTTTTTTTTTTATTTCTAAATGGATGTTCAAATAGGATGATTCGGGTGTACAGGATTTACAAAAACAAAAAAACCTCAGGTAACTGCATGTTATTTTTTTTTTTTTTTTTTAATTTTTTTGTCTTGAAAATTGATAACCTTTCATATTAGGATCAATACAGATTTTATAAAATATAAAAATAAGAAGAAAAATATATAAATATATTTGATGTATAACGAATATAAAAATTAAGTTTGGCAATAAAACTTAATCAAATAATTAATGCAAAATAACTGAAATTGATTAATAAAATATTAAAAGCAATAATTATTATTATAGGGTTGAAGAAGAATTACTTTTAAGAAGGTCACTGGGAGATTTAGAAACGGATGCCGGGAGGCGTGGAACAACTAGCGCGAGGCGAAGCTTTTTCAGGCGAAAGAAGCATCAACGCTCGTCGAGTAGGGACAGCAAAGAGTTGTCGCAATTGACTGGTGTCAATATGGGATGGTACAGTGATAGTGGAACTTTGAATGAAGAAAACCTTCCCTTAAGCTACCAGCGCGTTGAAAGGCTAGATTGTAAGTTCAATAAGTTTTATAATAACAGTATTACTCTTAATAATTTCTGATAACTCACTAAATCCTATTTTCAAATTATTGAAATATTTAAAAAAAAAAATTTGCTTTACTATTATTCATGCAGATCCAGCATTAAGACCTGTTTTAATAGTCGGTCCACTTAACGAGTGCGTTGCAACGAAACTTCTACAGGACTGTCCTGGTCAATTTATAAGGTGCTTACCCGAAGCGATGCACTGTTCCCAAGCAACTCTTGAACAGGGTTTAAGGGATTCACTGTACGTGGATTATCGTAAAAAAGGTAGTTACTTTGAATGCACGACAGTGCAAGCTGTGAAAGAAATCTGTGAAAAGGTAAATAATCAATCTTATATTAGCAAAAAATTATTGACGTTTATTTGGTTTAATAAATCATAACCTTTTACTTTTTCCGTTAGAATTCCCATTGCATTTTGGATATATCAGTAGCATCACTTGAAAGATTACACAGGCATCAGATATATCCCATAGTATTATTGATCAAGTTTAAAAGCACGAAACAAATTAAAGAGGTGAAAGACTCTCGTTATCCTAGCGATAAAGTCAGCGCAAAAGCTGCAAAAGAAATGTACGAACATGCATTAAAACTTGAAGCAGAATATAGACATTATATAAACGGTAAGAAAGTCAAAGTCCAATATAAAGGACTGAATCAAATATTTATAATCATTATGCATTCTGGTAATCGGATTTTAATATATATTTTTATATTCCAGCGGTCATTCCAGCTGGAGGGAACATAGCGTATATTTGCACACAAGTCAAGGCTTCCGTGGATGACGAGCAGAGCAAGGCGCTATGGGTTCCTCGGGGTCTTCCCTGACATTCAAGGGGGGGTCCCCACAAGCCGCAATGGAAATCAATCTAAATTCCATCAGGGGGCCCTTACGTCGTTCAAGACAAACAGAAGTCGTTGGAATTTTTTGTTTATGGTCTCATGCCTATCTCGCGATTACGCAATACGGAGGTGGGGACAATTTTTTTGATATTTTCACTAGTTTCGTCTTTCGATTCGTTATTGTACGCATCACCGCGTTCGCTCAGTAATGTTAATAATCGCTTAATTTTATAACGTGGCTGAAACTTATCTTTTGTACAGTTTTCTCTTTTTTATAATATTTTTTACTAATTTTCTTATTAAAGAGCATTTCTCCAGCGCATGTAACAGTTAAAACGTTAGTTGAGGATAGAGTTAAAAAACGAACGATTGCCACGTTTAAATATTATGTTGAGTGAACGTCGGTGAGCGTGATTCCTGATGATTGTAAGAGCGCGAGTACGAGCTTCTACAGTGTGATATAATAATATGAGAGAATCGATATGCGCTCGAGAGACGAGCAGCGAAAAGAGACCATAATACGTCGTATAATGGCCCACACTTGAATTTAAATCGTCGTACTGATGGAATGGAATTGACTTGTAGCTTCATTCGGTTCCTGTAAATATTGTGTATGATTATAGTGATGAATAACTTGAGTAAGAAGGAGACTTAGAGATACGATTATCCAAGCTCGAAACCTATTTAATTTAAATGTTTATTTAATGTTCATACGTGATTTGTAGAAAATGCAATGCACTCAATGAGATTCATAAAGTTACTTTTTAAATAAGTTATACAAAGCGAAATGCGAAATTTATAGAAAATAGTTTTTGTTCCGGAGTATCATATTGTTTGTTTATTAAGTTTTACTACTTGACGTATGAGGCATATTCAATAATTATCAATAATGATTTTTACATAAAATTTGACATGGGTCGCAAAAAGTTGAACTCAAGATACTCCTGAATATTCTAAAGTGAGAGATTTTAAAATGAATTTTATTTGAGAAAGGAATAAACTATTTGTTTAATAATTAACAGTTTGTCTAATAAAAGCGTGGTTAGTACAATTCAAGCCAAGCAAATTTAAAAAATTATACTTATATAGTTATTCTATATAGCTGAAATTTAAATACAATTAATTTAATGGTAGGTTCTATATATCACGAACATTGATAAATGTCGAACACCTAGGCAATATATTACACTAAATTAAGCATACTTCTTCGGTAAGCACATCCAAACCAACCTTGTAGTTCGTAGAGCAGATGTTATTTTGACAATTTGAAATATTCTGATACTTCCGCCTGGCAAATTTAATAGTAAATAACATTCAACTTTTAATTCAAATACTATTCTTTTTTTATTATATTAAAATGATAGCTTTCATCCTTTCTATACGTTTAGTTTACATAAGACGCCTCGTTATGTTTTTCGATCTGTATAATCGAGATAAATTATCAAAATTTACTGGAATAAAGTGGGAATGAATAAGAAGGGATCAGAAATGAACTAAATCTCCCAAAAATGATTAAATCTTATAGATAATATAAGTTGAATTTAAAGTTGACCAATACGAGCCAATGAATATGAATTCTAGTCCCAATACTCTTGTAGATAATAACTTCCAAGAAATTGAAACATTCCGATACAGAATTCTTTTATATTACTTAAAATTTTATTTTGTTTGACTCGTTTAAACAAAAATAATATACTTTGATATATTTTAACAAAAGGCACATTTAATTTGTAAAATCAGGGTTTAATTAAAAAAAATACTATTAACCCTGCCTTGATTGAAGAGTCAAATGCAACTAAAAAACCTCATAGAAGTTGGCAACAATCAATTAAATTTATACGAAATAAGAAAAAAATAAATAAAAAAGAAACGCGTCTTTTACGCGGAAAATCCTTTAAGAATACCTTGGCTCGTATAGATCAATAGGTTCATTACAATAACAAAAAAAAATTAAGTGGTATCTGTCACTTTCCCTCAACAGGCTATGAATAATTAATTTCTAGTGGTCTAACTAAATATTTCAAATTTTTTTACTTCAGTAATCGACTCTTGTAAGAATTTGAAGTACAGTTTTTACCTTCGGCGGGTTATAACTACCACACTCTTATTAGACAGACTGTATAAATAGGTTTCTAGCGGTATTTTACTATTTTATGTACATGATTTTTTTTTAAACCATATATTTTTACTCGAAACCAAGCGAATTTATATATACGAGGTTTTAAACGAGCTTAAACGTGCTCAAATTTTTATCACGGTGCAAGTATAACTTAGACGACGTGGTTAGGGCGGATAAAGATTTAGTCGTTTGTTACCGTCCTATGTTCGGTACTTGTTATGACTGTTATTATTGAATAGTGTGTTTTTTCTTCAAAGACGTTGTAATTATTAAGGAATTTCTCGAAAGACCGCCGCGATCGCGAGGTGAGGAGCTTTAATGTTGTATTATCCTATTTATTGATGACGATCGACTGGCATCTCTTTTTTTTACATAAATCGTGAAAGGCTGCTATGATCGAGTTTGTCCGATTCATGTCGCTTAGGGTCAAAGGTATATTATAAACTAAATCGCGATTCTCGTCTCTTGCTTGAAAGGAAAGGATATTAAAAAATATAGTTTTCTAATGAGACAATATTTAGGCGTAAGTTGTAAACAGTGAGACCAAAAATTAAAGGAATAATGCGATAGGGTGTAATAGTTAAAATGAAAGGCTACTGCATTATGCGTTGGACGTCTTTATTATTTTGGTAAGATGTTTGTTCATTCGTGCAATACTATTTTTTATATTTATAGTGTTATCAAGATTTACTCACTTCAGTTGATTCTGATTTGTGTTTTTCAAAACATTATTACCATTTTGTGTGGTACCGTTTTTTATCTGTTATTGAAAAATACAAAACATACGCAGAAATATAAAAAACGTTTTAAAACATAACGTCAAATCGAAAAGAAACTTGTTATATTCAAACTATTATTTATTGCTTATCACAGTATCTTATTAACACCGAATTAAAAAGTTTTTTAAGTGATCAAGACGTCTAGCGTTAGCTTAGATTAACAAAAAGAAACTTAACTTTTGCATTGGAAGCATCAGACGAGATTTTTGGTTTAAACATTGAACGCAGCTTTTGCTTAACTTAAGTCGTATTTCATTAATACATTTTTTGTGTTGTCACTAGTTTTCTTTATACTCTCACGTATGAGTGTCAAGACAGAAAAAGCGTAAAAGGGAAGAAGGAGCGTTTCCTTATTAATATTTTTTTTTCAATTGATTATACTTAATCACATGTACTGTGATAAAGTTATACTGCTTCGACGACATATCATTTGAACTATATTTTATTGTGTATTGTATCGATATAATAACGTATTATCTACAGACATATTTTTGAGTAATACAAATGTAGCACATGCACTGAGGTGCATTAACGATTATAAGCAAGATGTATATTTAACGGCGCACTTTTATTGTATAATGCAATAAGCACGGTTTGGTCCGCTCTTTAAACATAACAAGTTACAAAAAGTTATATAAGTAAATAAGACATCGATTAGAAATACTTTCGCAAAGGGTATCTTTCTATTATTGAGTATAACCAGCTTTAATTCAAATATACTATTGTATATATTATTAAAATTATTTTCCAATTAATTTTTGAAATTTATTTGAAAGTAATTATTTTTAATATTCGTTGATATATAAGCATAAACTTTGAACGCAGTACACAAAACAGATTGTGCATCTATGCAAAACCAGCAATAAACATTGTTAACCAATATTAGAAAGATGTATTATGTGAAAGTATTTTGTTCGCTGTGTATGCGAGACTTTGTTAACGATAGATATTGTCGCTGCTTATTATAGTGTATAAATGCGTTGCAGCGGGGCACTCGCGCTACAATATAGTTCCGTAACTATATTTCGACCATTGTACCGATAATAATCATTAAAGCATTGTTGGTGATATAACTGCGTAGTTGGAACGCTGAGGCAGAGGGATTACGTTTTGACTATTCGATTTTCTTCTTTATCTTGGCAACACCTCTGTATAATATTTTTTTTTTATTTTTATTTTTTTTATTTTTTCTTCAAAATATTCACAAAATCACAGCGTGTAATATCCTGTATTTCTGACAAAACTATCGAAGATTTACAATTTGAAAATAATTATGTAATTATTTAAAATTTTAGTAATCATTTTTGCATTCAATTTGTAAAATTATAATTTATTATTTTATTGATCGAATAGCCGAGACGGAAATCACGACTAGTCTTCAAATAGTATTCTTCTATTTTCTACAAAACGTTTCGCTAATACGGACTTTTTCTAAACTTGTTGAAACAATGACTTTTTCGCATCACCACTCGACTCTATCGCGTTATAGTTCCGCGCACATTTATTATCCTTCAACGATGCTTATATATTTCAAGCTTTCAGATTTTTCACTATCGAGTTGATTTTTATAATCTCTCGATTTAACTACTGACGACTTTGTCATGAATTTGAGAAATTCTTCTCTCATCTATATTTCTTATCTTTTCTGAAAAAAATCAGCTCAAAATTATTTCTAATACGTTATATCTCCCTCTGTGCACATGCAAACCTAGAAATTTTCGTCGCCTGAGCGACTAATAATTTTAAATTTAAATCCCAACAAAACGAATAATGTGATTTTTGCGAATGTGCTTGCGAATCACGCAAGATTTTCTTCGACAAAAGCAATCGAATAATTTGCCTTTTCGCGTGCTCATTGCAATAAAGCTTTTTTAAATCAAAAATACAAATCGTCATCGAAATCCGAGAGCTTGTTTGTTTTAGAGAGGTAAGACATAACGAAACATATAATATGTGTCCCATTGTCAAGCATATCATCATTCATACGCACAGAAATTTTTCGAGTCATGAAGAGTATGAAAATTGATTTTTACCTATAGAAGAATTAAGTACTGCAAAAATTGAATTTTAAAGTAAATAAAGTAATAAACATTAAAACTGTAGTCAAGAAACAATATAACAGGTGATAGACGATTTTCATGAAGCTCTTTATACATCTAGTTAACTTGCTTGCATTCACGTACCAATAAGAGAGATAGTTCAAAAAAGTTATAGGTGAGAAGAATCGAGTTTTGTATGAATATAATTGGCGATGTATGGATAATTTCTTACGGATTGTCGGAGATCGCCTAAGGATCAGTCGTTCCTATTGAGGTAATAAAGGAAAATAGAAATTAAAAAACGAAACAAAGTAAAACTGTGCAAATATAAGTGACTATATTAATTTTGAAGCGAGCAATAAACAATAAATTTTTATAAGCAGATTTAATATATCCGAAAGAAAACAGTTTCTAAAGTAATTCAATATTGACTCAACTTCTCGATCGGCAGCTCTGATATGAAAATGTACAAGCGATAATTTTTCAAAACTTTTACACAACTAAATTTTTTTGAGCAAAACAAAACGGGTCGTAATTAAACTGTTACAAATGATAACAATTGGACGACAAAAATGGTTGTACGGATAATTTCGAGTTTATTAATTTGAGCGAAGATGTATTTTTTATAAACGTAGGGAGGCAAAATTTGTCTCTGGTTGTTAAAAGATATTGTAGAACGAAGCAGGTTGTTGAACTCGGCTGTTTTTGACTAAAGCGTCACAGTTATCTCGTTTTGGTGCCTTTTTTGCTGTGAACCGAACACGCATGATGTTACGTGGTAATATAAAAAAAACGGTTTTTAGGATCGACAGTTCTTTGCGGTTCCAGATGACAAAGGCGAATGATTCTTCTTGCTCATTGAAAAAGAACGGACGAGGAAAACACGTTTCGTATACTTTGAAATGGACGTCTTTATCATTGCCAAAATATCGTTACTGTGCTTCCTCAAAATACTTTGAATTTTTGTGATGTACATTTACACATAAGAATTTTTTATTACTTTGTTTTATCACATTGACGAAACTATTTTTGACATTGTTGAAACTTCGTTTAGCTAAACGCTGTAGTTCATCATCGTTACTTAGTAATTTACAGAAATAGAAACTTATTTTTTATCCTAAACATTGTTGATAATCTTATACAAAAACAAAACATACGTAAAAATTTTCAAACTTTTTAAAAACATTTTTAAGACGTAACTTTAAAATCATCTTTAAATAAAAATAATTTTTATAAATATTGTCGCAAAGTTTAAAATATAAAAAATATATTCTCAAAATTATTTTTTAAAACCAGTTTAAACGCATACATCGCGTCTTTATGCTGTACATAAAATTGTTGAAAAAAAAAAACTAAAAAATCCTACAAATTTTTAACTCATGGTTGTGCAATATAATGGTCCAATTTCTACACTTATAAATAATTAATTGATGAAAGGAATAAAACTAATACAAATAGGCGTCCATCTCAATGTTACGAAACTTGTTTATTTTTTGAAACTTTCGAGGAAATAGAAAACGATTCAGCCTCGCAATCAAATATCCCTCACATTGCGCGATTTAACAAAAAAAATCACTCTTCAATCGCATCAACACTGCCCACGTTATATTTCCTCGTCGTTGAAAATGATCATTGAAAAAAGAAGTTGTTCTTTTATAAAACGTTGTTAAAGAAATGGTCAGTTTGATGAAAGGTATACGATAATAATGAAACTCTTTCCCGGTACACAGTAAAATTTAACTATCTTTGCCAATATACAAACTATTGAAACTTTTTAAATGCCAATAAGCCTTCCATTTAATCGATTGTCAATAAGAACCAAAACATTTCAACTTTTGTGACTGTTCTGTTCTGGTTTTGTTTATTATTTTTTACTGTGTATCCATTTATAGGGAACATTGCGAAATTTAATTAATTAAAAAATTTTCAAATTTGTGGAAAGACTATGAAATCCTCACTGACAATCGGTTGTTATTCTCGACAACAATTTTTCTCTGGATTACATGAGTATTTTTAATAATAAAAATATTGTATTTTATGAAAACAAAATATAAATAATGGACGACGCGGTGTCTTCTTTCAGAAAGGCATATTTTTGTAAATATCATCGTAAGTTATAATCTGAAGAAAACAGAACCGAAAGAGAGTTGGAGAAAAAGAGCGAACGATAACAAACATAAAAAAAAGCATTAAAGTTTTGTATGCGAAACGTCACGGTCCGGATTGTGATAAAAACGACGGAATTTTCTCGCGAATTCTATACATTAATCAACTCTAGTGGAAAAGCTCCGTATTTCTTCTTTTGTAAAACTGCTTCATGTTCTTTTCTTTTGTTTGGTCGTCTCCAGCGTGGCTACTTTATTACACAGCCTGTTCCAAACGACCAAACATCTAATGCAATAGGTGCAGTTGAAACATTTTTCAACACAACGTGCAATTTCTATCATTCTTATGTAGACACTGCAAATGAAAAAAAAAATAAACAAATAATGTAGTTCAAACACAAAAAAAAAGAGAACGTATTTTATGATAATACTGTAGTGAGGAAAATTATCCTCGTAAACGAACTATGTGAAGCAAAGAAGAGAAACATCGAAACTTCAGAGTAAAATGTTTCCCACTAGAGTTGTCTCGAAGTTTCCTGTCAAATTCGTCCTTCACGCGAAAGCTCGTTGTGCGTTGAATATAGCGAAAAAAAAGTAGAATTAAAAAAAAAACAAGTTAATAAACAAACTCACGTTAAATAATTGTTCAAGCTAATCCGCACTTTTAGACGGCCTTACGTTTCTCTCTGGATCCCTGGGAGATCGTCAAAAAAATGCGAAATTGGCTTGAGCCGCAACAATAAACAAAGTGTCGGCGCATCAACTTGAAACAGGTACCGTTGAAACAAAAATAAAGAACGAAGAAAGTTTGGATACGTATATAAAAAAGTGGCCCATGTAAAATAGTTATTTTGTCTCAATAATAACTGATGTATTATTAATTGCAATTAATTAATTGGTTTACTAATTGCAATAACATTTTCTGCAATAATTGGTACCAATTTTCATATACAATTATTAGATTTTTTGTCCAAAAGTAATTTTGACGCATCTTTAGTATTTCTTCTTTCTTTAACTCTTAAGACGTATTATGAAGTTTCACAAGATCGGAGGACAAGGGACTACTTGTGTATATCGAAAGAAAAAGTAAAGGTGAATGTAGGCGAGTTTAGAAAGTTCGAATTTTGTGTGTACAAACGCACACGCGTTTGAATATATATACATATAACATACTCGTTATACATCCGTCACGGGGTTTTCATCCCGATTGTAAAATTGTTCGCACTAATATTGCTGCGTGGAGAGAAAAAAACCGAACTGATCCTTTTCTTCTATTGTTTTCTGTCAACGTCTATTTTTCGGAGGGTCATTTTATGGATGAGCTGGGCACCAGTGAAATACTTTGCAACGCAAAAAAGATTGAGTTTTTTTCTCCTTTGAATCCCAATTGATGGATGTTGTTTCGGATGTTAACAATTCGATGCGGTTTAGTGGATTTTTCTTGAGATGACTAAATTAGTTGTAAATTTTGTATAAAGAAAAAAATAGGCACTCAAGAAACATTTTAATACATTGTGAAGTGATATCAATTGATTATATGATTTTTTTATTTGTATTCACGAACTTCAAAGTCGATTGTGCAATTTCAGAAATGTTTTATCTAAATTTATGTAGAATTAATTACGTATTGAATATCACAAATGATTTATTTTGTTCCATCGACTTTATAAAATTGAATTTGCAAATACAAAATGATTAAATCTTTATTAACATAAAAAATGTTTTAAGTATTGAATATTCATTTGTAATACTGAAATTGCATTTTATCATGTATAAAATGTTTCCGCGTGTAAACGATGTATTTATATCCGGCACTTTTGTAAAACATTACGATGCCGAGGACACGAAAAGTATTTTAACAAGTATTTTAACTGATGTGCAGAACTGTGCGTTTAATCACTTTCATACTCCTTGTTTTTATTTCTCTTCTTTGTACCCATCCAAATTATATAGTTTATCCTGCAATGGTTTTGATACCAAATGTTTAGCCCGTATGTTTGTATGCATACAAAGTAATAATACTTCTATTTATACATCTTCCTTTATACAGCGTATACGTATTTATATATATGTGTGTATATAAATAAATTAATTAGCATATAAAGCTACGATTATTAATTATTACGTTTATTATATATAATTATTGACTTGATGATAATTGAATTGCTATATATAAACATTATATTGTCATATGTAAATACACCCCGATACGTCCTCATTTTAATTGAGAAATGGAAATAAAAAGTGCGACGATACCACGACGTTTGTAATATTATAATATATATATGTGACATTGATTATTAAATCTACGGTAGATGTTAAGTGCGTGTCGTCCGTTCGGTTAATCATATAGCGAGCGAGTTTCGAAAGTGTCGCACGTGCATTACAATGTCTTGCACGTGTCTCTCACTCTCTTTTCCTCTTAATAACCACGCTTCTTTTTATTTTCCTCTCGAATCTTCTATCTTTCACCTGTACTGAACATATATAACTAAATATACATAAATATTATATATTGCGAACCGCGAAGTGGATCACACACATTTGCGTATATATACATATACTCTCGATATGAATAAAGCGCATGTACGAGCGACATTTTCAAATCTCGCCTGGCACTTTTTTTGCGCGATACGGACACCAAAACTGTTGAGCTACTTTCAAGCTTTTGTGCGAATGCTCAAAAACGAAGTATTGACGTTTAACGTTCGTTATTTGTTTATAATTATCAACTTTTTTTTCTTGTAAAAGATATACGTTCTTACCATGTGAAAATCGGAATAAAAACGATCCTTTACGAAAAATTCAGGTGTCTTATTTATTTTTCGTACTGTTTTGCTTCCTTTCTCATCCCATTTTTTTCTGTT
This sequence comes from Megastigmus dorsalis, assembly GCA_900490025.1. Classification (NCBI taxonomy): domain Eukaryota; kingdom Metazoa; phylum Arthropoda; class Insecta; order Hymenoptera; family Megastigmidae; genus Megastigmus; species Megastigmus dorsalis. Next base: position 54,992 of record UELU01143757.1, on the reverse strand, counting down.
ATCAGGATTAGTTAAGGAAAATACATACGTCTCGTGACCAAAATTTCGTATGCAGAATTTTATTGTTATCAAATAGTTTGTATACATGATCTGCAATAGATTATTTACGTATGGCTATACAACAAATAACGGTATAAAAATTATAATATCCAAAAATATGAAAGTAAAAAAAATTTATTTATGATTGTAATAATGTCTGTCAAACTTAAGAATATACAAATTAAATGTTAAAAAATTACAATAAGAAATGACAATCATTTCATTCACGAGCCTTAATTAATATTCGGTTGACTTATCCCACTATTGATACGGATTACAGAAACACTGATATTTTTTACAAGTTCGCTTAAATAATAATAATGCTAATTTTAATTTAAGATAATCATACCGGTACCCGAACTCTTAATTCCCAATATTCGAAAAACGTTCCCATCCATTATATTTTTTAAATATAAATTTTAATGGTAAATAAACTGTAAAAGTCCTTAATATACTATTAAAATACTATTTTATCTTTAATTAGCTAAAATGTTGCAGTAAATATAAGTTGTCAAGAGTTATTAACGATTTCTCTCCGGTACAGGGTCGTGTTCGGGTACTGGGACGTTTACCTTAATAAAAACTTGAGTGAATCACTAATTACCAGCTGTTGTTCTAAGTTTAATTAGTATAAAAAATATTCTGAATAATTTTCTTCCTAAAACCATATTCGTAATAGTACATTCTTACATTTTATACGCTATTTATAATAATGTATGGATATAATTGTGTTATTTTACATCATGTAAATGACACTAGCAATTTTTAATTTATATAGTAATGCTAATCGTTAAAAGAAAATATTTGTGCATTCTTGCACTCACTTCCATCGATTACAAAAACTTGCAAACATTTTTACTCATTTTATTGATCGATTCGGTCAAATGGATTAGTGAATTGTAAAAGGTCTTAATTCGTGTATATTTTTGTTTAATTCAATATTTTTCGAGTGAGTGCCATTGTTACATGCATTAAGAGAAGTTAAAATGAATCAAATGAATCAAAATAAAAAAGAAAAGGAAACGAGAATTCTTCCGATTAAACTTAAATGATCGTTTTACTAAGGTAGTCACCCGACTGTATTTATATTCAAACATTATTATAAATAGCGTATAAAATGTAAGAATGTACTATCACGAATATTGTTTTAGGAAGCAAATTATTTAGAATATTTTTTATACTAATTAAACTTAAAACAACAGCTGGTAATTAGTGATTTACTCAAGTTTTTATTAAGGTAAACGTCCCAGTACCCGAACACGACCCTATACCGGAACGAAATCGTGAATAACTCTTGACAACTTATATTTACTGCAACATTTTAGCTAATTAAAGATAAAATAGTATTTTAATCTAGGACTTTTACAGTTTATTTACCATTAAAATTCATATTTAAAAAATATAATGGATGGGAACGTTTTTCGGATACTGGGAATTAAGCGTTCGGGTATCGGTATGTTTATCTTATGATCATAAGATAGTCACGTTTTTACAGTCGGGTGACTGCCTTAGTAAAACGATCATTTAAGTTTAATCGGAAGAATTTCTCGTTTCCTTTTCTTTTTTCTTTTGATTCATTTGATTCATGTTAGCTTCTTTTAATGCATGCATCAATGGTACTCACTCGACGAATATTGAATTAAACAAAAATATACACGAATTAAGACCTTTTACATTTCACTAATCCATTTGACCGAATCGATCAATAAAATGAGTAAAAATGTTTGCAAGTTCTTGTAATCGATGGAAGTGAGTGCAAGAACGCACAAATATTATTTAATATATAAATTAAAAATTGCTAGTGTCAAATGCCTTTACGAATTGACATGCAGCAAAAACGTATTGTACAATAAAAATCGAGTGGCTTACACTTCCTACGATTCCTCCAATTCTTTCGATATCAAGTATAAATATAAGTTTAAAAAAAAACGTTTCTCTCGTGCGATCGTTCAATGGTGCCGTTGACGTTTAGGCGGCACACTTGGCGCGCGCACCTTGAGCCTCTGACGCTGTAGATTGCGGGGCGATCGGGAGGTGACGCGAAACTCGACCGGCAGATCGTAGCAGCGACAGATGCAACAGCTCGGGAACTTGAACCAGTCGCTGAAGATGCCGCGACACTCGTTGTTCGGATCGTAGGCGAGCAGACGATGCAGCCTGTACTGCTGCTCGCATCGGCAACCGTCACGACAGTACATTTGCTTGTTCTCGTGGCTGTTGGGTGAGAAGTGGGTCAAATCAGTGGATGCGGCTTATTATTTTAAACTGTGGCTTTTACGACCTAGGTTATAAATCTTGAGGACTTACGTGCACTTCTCCCAATGGACGTATTGCTCGAAGGGGTAGAGATTTAGCAAGGCGAGGACTTCGCCCCTCGTGTTGTTGGCCCAAAACGGAGCCACGACCTCCTCCTTTACCGGACAGGCATTTCTGAAAATTCACGCGTGCATCCTCGGTAAATAAGCTCTCACCTGTATCATGCAGGCCATTCGAATTCCTCTCTCAAATAAAATATGACAACTACAGTTGACTTACATTCCACGAACTTTGAGAACAGGTGGCTCCTGCTTGTCCTTGGCGGCGACGTCCTGAAAGAGCTGTCCCTCCATGGATCCGGGAGGTTCGGGCTTGACCGCAGCTGCCTCGGGCGGCCTATACTCCGGTCTAGGTCTGAACTGCTGTTGCTGCTGCTGGGACTCGCTGGCCTCGCTGTCCTGCAGCTCCACCTTGTCCGCGTAGCTCTCCATCGCCACCTTGTGCACGTGCTGCTGCTCCTGCTGCTGCTGCTGCTGCTGCTGCTGATGCGGCTGATCCGACTGCACGAGATGAGAAGCGGAGAATCCATCGTCGGTGTCGTCGACGTAGGGCCCGAGAGTCGTCTCCACCTGCGCGTCCTCGACGACGAGTTCCGGGATCTCGGTGAGCTCGTCCACGTCCGCGTCGAAACGATCGATCTGGCCGTGGACCTCGTTGATGCTCAGGTTCTGGATCTTGGCTATCTGGGCGAGACTCACCACCGCCGGTGTCGTCGACGTTAAGCTCGAGGTGGCGTTTCTCGGGGCATCCCTCGCCGTCGTCGTCGTCGTCGTGGTCGTGGTCGTGGTCGTGGTCGTCGTCGTCGTCGGTGGAGACGCGGAGATGCGGGGCTGCTGTTGCTGGTGCTGTTGCTGCTGACGGGTCGACGAGGTCACGGGTGTGATTTTCGTTCTGTGCGAGGTTCGTTTGGTCGTGGATGTCGGTGTGCTCGATGGAGTCCAGCTCGATGAGCTGCTCGTGCTTGAGCTGGATGTCGATTGGTTCGTCGTGCTCGCCGCCGCTGCTGCTGCTGCTGCTGCAGTTGGTGTCTCGTTGGGACGCGAGTGGAGAGCTTTGGCGTTGCTGCTGTCCTCGGCAGTTTTGGACTGGTCGGAATTGCTGGAGCTGGGGCTGCTCATCGCGCGACTGCGTTTTCGCGGAAACTCCTCCGGCTCTTCGATGCCCTGCTCGCGGTCGAACTCGTAATCCACCTCGAATTGGAACTGCCTGAACATCGTGCTTTATTATATCGACGAGCAAAGAATTCATTCGAGTATACACGAGCTATGATTTATTGTCATTCAAGACTTGTGTATATATACATCCTCATAGAATAACCGAATTGAATTTATAAATACCTTGGATCATCCGAGTAAAGCTGATTATGATCGTCTTCCAATTCTACTTCGACGTCATTTTTCTCTAGTTCAGTTTTGAGAACGCTGATGTGCTTTTCATCACCGTACATACGCCTCATCAAGCCCTGATTCTCCTGCACGAATCTTCTCACTGCATGCCTGAAAGTGAAAATATTTATGGATCTAAAGAATATTCAAAGAATCTAGTATAAATATTTTAAAAAACTTTCCCATATTGAAAAGTATTAACATTTTTTTCTTTGGAAACTCGACTGCATTCGATTAAGACGTGAACAATTTAATAAACACAAAATAAAATTGTAGCCCTTTGCGTTACAACATTTGTAAAAAAAAAGAGGTATAAATAATCGGTAGATAATGCCCGAGTCTGTAAATACCGAATACACATTAATATCCCTGCTTGAAAAAATCAGGTGAGAAATCAGGTGAAAAATCACCTTTTGACATGAGAAATCACTTGATTTTATCACTTCGTTTTTAATAATTAAAAAGATGTTTGAAACTTCAATTACGTAAGATCTAGCGTGTTATTTATATTTTAATCATTCTTATTTTAAATTCACTAAATAAAAAAACGCTAAAATGTAAATAACTTCGCTCAGACCCCCTGTTTAGGTGTTATCATGCGGATGGTAACACATATACATATATCACCCTAGATCTTACGTAATTCAAGTTTCGAACATCTTTTTAATTATTAAAAACGAAGTGTTGAAATCAGGTGAAAAATCACCAGATTTCTCACCTGGTTTTTTAAAGTAGGGATTCTTTTAGTCTTTTTCTTCCAAACATTTCTAAAAATCAATTATCTCTCTCTCTCTCTCTCTCTCACAGATTTTCTGATATACCGATACTCACCACATCGTGACGTAAAGAAACTCAAAGTATTAAAACTTTGTCAGCCTTACTTATATAATTTTCTTATTCATCGAGTGGCATAAGTTCTGGCAAAAGATTATGACGAAAAGAATAGGACTCACCATGGGTAGGTATTGCCGGCAATGGTACACCAGTTCTCCCTGCGGAAGTCACAGGGCAAATTCTCAAGACGACGGGCTCGTCCGCCACGCGAGTACGGCTTGGTGCAGGCAGATGAGGCGTCGTAGCCGAAGGTACTCGGGCCGCCCTCGGTTGCATCCCCAAAGCACAGCAGCCCTGAGCTCACCGCCTGTAAGCAAATGACCATCGAGTTGGTTTGTCAGAATTTATTATGCATCCCGCAGCTCCCCCGCGAGTGTCAATTTGTTTTGTTCACTTTTAATTATAGCACTATGAGACTAAATATGTAAATTATGACTTTAACTCGTTGAAAAAATGTTTTATTTAATTCGATTAATTTAAGTAGTAGCATTAGTTTTTTCCATTACACTGAATGATCAATGTTTTGGAAAATTTCAGTTTTTATTCATCAATGGATAATTATTTCAGATGAATGGTTATATAGGTAATAACTGAAAAATAAAAGTTTCTACTTTTTAACTGCATTGTGAAAGACGACACTTTTCTTATTCAAGGAGCAGCCAAACGGGAACAACAGAAAAACTACCTTTAAGCTTACAGTATAGAGTCAGATAATTAACGATCATTATTATCTATCGAAAGTAACGCGATAAACATTTGTCATCTATAAATAGGGTCTATGTATAGATATAGCCTCGTATAAGTTGACAAGCATTTAAGCGTTAAAGAGTAACCGACAAAAACTGGCAGCAATTTACACGCGTGCATTTTACGGCTATCTTATGCATAATTCTCATAAATATTTATAAGAAATTATAACATTTTACGATCCAAGTTATACGTATACTGCCCAATTCGCTTTTCGAACAATAAGAATTTCAATTGTAAATCAAAGCAATGGTTATAAATAATGATTAATAATTTACGTGGACTAAAGCCTTGTAAAAAGAGTGGTAACAAGTCGTAAAGTTCCTGTAAACTAATTGTGTCGCTTTAATATTTAATACGCAATCAAGAATTAGTCCATACGCGTTCAATTATTTAATAATATATGTAGTTGATAAAAGTTTGTTGTTTGTACATATCAATATAGCCGGTGACATATTTGTCAACGGCTATATTGATATGTATCAAGGTCAAACTTTTAAATGGAACTTCCCCAGTTTCGCTCAGCGAAACACTTTCACCTACGAAAGAAAATGTGCTCAGTTTGCGTGTGGCTCTTTTATTGTGACTTGCATGTGGGGGAACTATCGATAAACTCTATGACATATATATCTAATATCCTTCCTTTTGTCTAATACTCATAAACCGTAATACCTAATAAATAACATTTATTTAATGAAAATTTTTACGCAAAAACTGTTTATGTTTTAACAAAACGCTCGAAGCTACAATTACGATCGTATTAAAAAATTCTAAAAAATTTACAAAACTACTGCAGCCCTTAGCGATACAGTTTAATTATAAACTTACTTCGCTTTTTAATCGACAAAAAGGCCAAAAACCGGTTTTATCTCGCTAAAGCATCTTAATCGATATCCCAATATAGCCCCGTCAACTCATCGCCCCAAGTGTATATAACAGTTAAACAATCATCGGCAACCCAAACAAAAAAAAAACGTATCTCATTTTCATCAAACCAATGAATTCACAGTTTCTACAGCATATCCCATAAAAAAAAAAACATCCCATAATCCAAAACAATCCCACGTACACAAAAGCATAAAATCGACCCTGTATATGTACAACCGATAACGACTCACGAGCCGTTCCGCAGAGCCGAGCAAAAAGTGAATCTCCCTCGCTCGGAAAGCTCTAATATCATGTGTGTGTATGTGTCTGTGTATCTGTGTATGTGTGTATGCGTAAATATACGAGCGACCGTTAAGGCAATCAGAGTTCGCCGGCGCTTGCGTCTGCCGAAATAAAAATCCAGCGGCCTGCACGCGTGCATTTTTCCTACTACACACACACACACACACACACATATATATATATA
>UELU01143757.1:25484-48297 GCA_900490025.1 Megastigmus dorsalis | reverse complement strand
TATATATATATATATGTATATATTATATACGTATACAGAGGGCAAAGAGTAATAAAGAAAGTTGTATGTGTGTGCGCGAGCCCGCGCGCGCGTAAGAGCGTCCCGTTACACCGGTTTCTCCGATCTCCTTGCTTTCGACGATCGTATAGCCTCTCCTGTAGGCGCATATCATTACGATTACCCATGGGACACATCGATGCATTCGCACTCGTGCATCGATGTCTCTGCTTTCGGCCTTTTCGGGCTTTTCCCGCGGAATTGAATCTATAGTTTATAAGTACATCGCGCGAGAAGTGATGTTGGATTGCTTGTATATAGTTTGAAATTATACGTTGCACCGCGGAACGCATTCGAAAGCTTTATCGCACGCCAATGCATTTCTGTATACCTACTGCATAGCGTGCAAATTATTACTATTTCTTTTGCTTATTGCATACCTATTAATTTTGCATTGTACGAGCAAGTGGTGTACGATGTAATCACTATCTAATCTATAATTTATTAAATTGTTGATGACTTTTTTCTGTACTAACAGTACTTGAACTATGATGTAATGAAACGATTATAATCCATCTATTCAACAATTCACATATTCTCGTTGTAAAGACGACGAATCTCAAGTTCACACAAATGTTAATTACTTGTGTAAATACCTCGTTATTTACAGTCGCAACGGACGTCTTGCATTAGACCGTAAACTGACAAAATATTCAAGGTCACACTTAAGTCAAAATTCCCGATTTAATTTCTGAACAAGGGCTATAAAACTGAACTCGATATAATTCTGTATACACCAAACTATAATATAAGAAATTTTATAGTAATATAAGGATAACATTGTCAATTAGTTTTATAAGCTCATCTGATCATCGTGTAACGTAAGCTCCAAGCAAATCAACCTCACCATTTACCCTCAACGATCCTAAATAAACCTTCTCATCATCTCCACCTAATTCCTTATACCGATCAGCCCGAGATCGGCAAAAACCTGCCACCATAAAACTATAATGCTCGTCATCGGTACAAGATCGCAGCGCGAGAAAGAGAAAAAAGTGTGAGGTGTGCAATTTACCAGAAACAAAACAAGGCCAAGCTCGCGGCCCATAATCTCATCGGCGTCGTTCAGCTCGAATCGATGACCAATCAGGGATGAAAGGAAGAACGAGACCAAAAAAAAAGAAACAAAAGCACGAAAAACAACCAACGGATATCTCTCTCCTCTCTCTCTCTCTCTCTCTCACTTTGTCACTGAGAGCACGCAATAAAGTACACACTACAAACACGCAGGGGGATAAACGATAGCGATGGATCAAGTGCGCGCGCGCTTCTGCCAAGAAGAGCGCGAGGATCGGTAGCAGCGACGGCGACGGCGGCGGCGGCGGCTGCGGCGGCGGCAGCAGCTCCGCGAGCTTGATAAACTATACTCTATAGCCGCTGGCGAGCGAGAGAGAGAGAGAGAGAGAGAGAGAAAGATGATCGGGGGCCGATTTCACTGCCGACGCACCGGCTACAGTACTAATAGTCGCTCCTCTTTGCCACTTCCTTCCCTTTCCTCTGCTTTTAATATATATATAGAGACACACACGACTCGCGAGTTTCAGCGTCGTCGCGATAGGTATGGTGTGTACACATGCACGCATGACATATAGGTGTAGGCGCTTTCGTTTGAGAGACTGGTGCCGCGCACGCGGACGCCGGACGAGGTGACGATCGTGCGCACTTAGAGGCTTTAACGTATCCTTAGAGCGGGAACCGCGGGAAGGGAGATGGGAGCGAGCTGCACGATCGCGAGTAGGTCAGTCGGTTGGGTACCGAGTTGGGTACCGTTAACCTCGTGGCTGCTGGCGAGTCGGGCCGGGCGCCTTGCCCACTATTATAAGTGTGTCACGAGGTCTGTACCTCGCCTCGGCTCGAGCTCTTCTCTTCTCGCGGCTCCAGCTCTTCTCTCCCGCGCTCTCGACCAAAAGGTCTTTCTCTCTCTCTTTCTCTCTCTCTCTCTCTCTCTCTCTCTCTCTCTCTCTCTCTCTCTCTGCGTGGGCCGCTTCTCGGATATCACTCGTACAGAGTTTAAGGTGATGGCTTTTCCTTGTCCGGCACGTGTGCATCACGAGGCGCTGACAGGATGCGCGAAAGCTTCGCGAGGTGCACATCGTGTGTATAATGTGTATAGGTGTACATATATAGCTGGACTCGATGGCACACACATTTTGGGACGAGTTTTGGATCCATGCGACGACGCGAACGCTTAGTCGTATAGCAATTCGAATCGACGCCTTGAGCGTTCGGGTGGCTTTTGATCGATCGATTATGATTTACGGATGATGACGGGGATACGGCTCACCAATTCAACACAACTTTATCGCGGTTTCAAAGAAATCTTACTCGCATTGTATTTCATATAATCTATAAATTGCTTGCTGCAACGATGCAATATATTTGTAACGAATGATAATATATACAATACAGTATTTTATTTTTAAAAGATATCACGTCTGAGCCGTTCGATCTATTACTACTGCGTACGGCTGATGATCTCTATTCTCATATTAATTTTGATATATTTAGAAATAAGTATTCAACCTTCCCTTTCATTCTTATTAATGTTATAAGCTTAAACTGTAAATAAATAAAATCATTTACAATTGAATAAATGTATAAAAAGTCACATAGCTTATTCATGAATTTACCAATTTAAGAACGTCGCCGAACGATGTGGAAGATCGTAAGGAAGAACTATATAGCTGCGACGTTACCACGAAGATCTTAAAAATACCAAATCTATAGGAAAACGAAAGAACTTTCGAATGTCAGAATGCAACGGTGTGTGCCGGGAAAAAGAGGTAAAAGTGCGTGTTCCCATCTGAAACGGAAAAAAAAACGAATCGATGAAACTTTCCGTTGATTTCGCGCAAGATATTTGATGCGCCGATCGCTCCTGATGTGCAATTACGCACTTTGACCTGTCGATATGGAGAAGTAAAGGCCTCAAGTTGTGATTGAATAAAGAAATCTTTTTCATGTCCTTACAGTTTTTAGGCGGTGCGTGCAATCGCGTTACTTCTGGCGACTACACAAAAAACCTATCCATATATTACCTTCTTTTTCTTTATAGATCCAATTACTAAAAGCTGTATATTACAAGCTGACCCTTTTTCATTAACAGTATTTGCAAGAAATAGGCAGAAAATTTTATTACGTTATTCAAGGCCAAAGAAAACATTGCAAATTGAAAAAATTAACGACATTTCTACCACGCACTGCCCAAAATTAAAATATTTATCAATTTCTAATGAAATTATTCCCACGTCAAAGGAAAAACTAGGAGTTACCGAGAGTTTCTCGAGGAAAAACAACTTTTTCTAAAATATAATTAAAAAATATGTGGAACTTTCATGTTTTGTCATATTCTCACATTAAAAACAAAAAGAATAAAATTATAAGGATAAAGATAAAGATAAAATATGAATCGAATATAAATAGAAATACTTTAAATATACCTTTAAAAGTGAAACCAGGGCCTTAATTATCTCTTCGCTGATACAACGTAAAATACGCAAAAATGGTTTTCTGCCCTTTTCCTGTTTTTTTGCTGTCGAATTTCCTATAAAAAATATCTTTGCAGTAATTTCCCAATCTGATTGAATTGTCCTCCAATAAATATGAGTTTATATTATCGAAAAAAGAACATTTTCAAAGCAACAAAAAACAATTTCTCTCGGTTCCTTGTGATTATTGCGATATTACCTAAATCTTCGGTGCTGCTGAAAATTAAAGTCGATAGTTGGCTTTTCCTATACTTATATGTGTACATAATTAGTAGACGCATTCTGAGTAGTGCCATTCAGACACAATTTTTAAACTTGACCTTATAGAGTAACAAAATCTCATAAATTAAAAACTGTTTTTGTTTCGTGATTTAGGTAACTGCATAGTTTAATATTGGATTCTGTATCTAAGAAGTATTATAAGAACATAAATATAATTATATTGATTGATCATAAGAACCCAGGAGACTTCAAGAAATTTTATTATTTAAAGATTTCTTACATAGATCAGATTATTAACATCTAACAAAAAACTTTTATAGATGAACATTCAGCAAGAAGACTACTGAATGACTAGGTATTAGGTACATTTTTGGAAATTGGGAAATCATAAAGTCCTATACTTTATATTAGATATCATTATCAATGTGTTTTGTTAGTGAGTGGGTACTTATAAGAGGGTGCCAGTCCAGAAATTGGCCAAAACCGTGCAAAGAACATAGATATATATATATATATATGCTGATGCGAATAACCAACAGTTCTCCCATCTGAGGACTGAGTCCTATAACCAGCAGGCTTCATTTAGCTGCTGCTCGTATTATTTACTTTTAGGTTAGAAAGTATTTTGAAGTGGACGTTCATGATACGGTATCTTATGGCGCATCAATCGCACTGAGGAGCATTCTTATGTTTCGTATTACACATTCATAACAAAAACAAAATAATTTTTAAAAATTTCCTGTATGGTATTGGGTTATATCATCATAGCTGTTATTGAGTAAATAATTTATCTAATCATTCATTTATTTTACTTTTATAATTTTGGATTTATTCTATGTTTTCTTGCAGAATTAAAAATGTCAAAATCTCAAAATAAAGGGCAAGACATAGTTTTAAGCTATCACGATTGTCTTCTACGTGAAAGTGATGTAAAGGTATTAGATGGATCATATTGGTTAAACGATGCTATAATAGGATTTTATTTTGAATATCTCAGTCAGAAATATGAGGCATCGAGTCCTAAGCTGCTGTTTATGAGTCCAGAACTTGCACAATTATTGAAACTGTCTGATTCGCAGGAATATTCTATTTTTTTAGACCCAATAGAAGCAAAAAAAAAAGATTTTATTTTTTTTCCTGTAAACGATTGTGATAGTAGAAGTAAAGCAGGTGGTTCCCACTGGAGTTTAATGGTATTTTCTAAGCCTGAAAAAACCTGCTTTTATTTTGATTCTGCAAGAGGCTTAAATACATCAGTTGCAAGGAACTTTGCAAGAAGCATAACCAGTTATTTACTTGGGAGCGATGCACCCAAGTCCAATAGACAATTTGTAGACGTACATTGCTCTCAACAGGAAAATGGTTATGATTGTGGTTTATTCGTTTTATGTTTTGCAGATATTATTTGCGAACATGTTTTAAAAACATCTAAAGTTGAAGGAAGTAATAGTGATAATGTTAACAATCAAGTTGCTAATAAACGGAAATCTCTTATTGCTTTAATAGAACAACTCAAAAAATCAAAAGATTAAAAGAGAAAGTATTCTTAAATACAATGTGTATTAATTATTTTTTAAAAACTATAAAAGAAGTTAAATTAATTTTTATATTGTGATAATGTTCATGCTAATTATAATAAACATTTTATAGACTACGTAGGTATATATATATATATCAACTGTATACATCTTTTTATATTATTGAATGTTCGAAAAAGTAGGCAATAAATTATAACTGGATAATCTAATTTACATTACTAAAATATTTTCAGAAGTTTGAATTCTGTTATTTTAGAAAGAAATAATAATGAAATTGATAAATATTGTTTTTATATACACATCATTTATTCCGTATATAGGTGCACATATTCTATAGTAAAGAGTACATATGATAATACAGATATAATCAGTCGGTAACTCAGGGATCTTACTGAATTTCTACTAATGGCTACACAAAAACTATACATGAGTCGGACTCGTCAAACCAAACAGCAGCTGCACTGCTTGCCTGGGACGAGCGGCAAATAGAGCGCGCGCGCATTATACGTGGTGCGCTGTGTCAGAGACGAGTGAACTTTTTTTTCCCGACGATACTGTGTATTCTAGCGAAGCGTGAAAATCTTTATTAATAATTCAAAATGGGGCGGATTGTTTACGCCGAGGAGCGTCTCCTAGAGTATCTGAAGCCACTCGGTGGTTCAGACGCCTACAACGTGGGACTAATTTTAGGCCAGGTAGAGGCTTCAATATATTTTTTCTCTTTTTTTTTTATTTGTGTCTCAGAGCAGCTGTCACACTAGTTGCTTCCGATGTTGATTTATAATTTGATGCTTAGAATGCTTGGGACAGAAGCTAATGATCCAGCTCTCCATATTTAATTATGTGCATTTTTTATTAATAATGTACATCTTACTTACGTACTTTTGCTTGCAATTGGTTTATTGTCAAAACAATAGCAGCATAATTTGTTATTTATTTACTTTGATAACTTACTTTTTTTAAGTAGTTGTTAAGTAAATTTACAGAAAAAAAAATTACTTTTTTTTATAAATGTACTGTTGGATAATGAAACAGTTTTGATATAGTCTGAAATTATTATTTTACTTTTTAATTATTGAAAAGTATAAATGTTCATCAAGACCTTGTTATTCATTATTTTGTTTATACCAAAAACATAACGAAATGATTATAGAAAGACAAAAATTTGTTTTATGACTGTAAATTATAAATGATTGACTTAAATCACATCATATACGTACAAATAAGTAAAAATTTCTATATTTTAAAATATTTTTACATAATTAATGTTTCTTATTTATTGTCTTTAGAGTACAGAACAAAAGGATTTCGTTGTACACTTAGCAAGAACACTGCCTGCGTCAAATACAGAGGTAGTTGAAGAACCTCTTATAATTCCAACGAAAAGTACATCACCAGATACGACTGAGAATTACATAAAATCTTTTAAAGATATAGATGTTAATTTAGTTGCTGATCATGCAAAGCATGTATGTTAAATATAATTATATTAAATTTTTAATATATTTTTTTTTATATTAACAATGCTTTTTTTTTTAGGTAACTAGAATGTTGCCAGGTGGAATGTGGATTTTAGGAATATTTGTTGTGAGTCCTGGGGACTGCTTAAGTGACAATACTTGTATACAAAAAATCCAATTAGTTTTATCTGCTATTCAAAAAAACCTAGCATCGAACGTTTATTTATATGGAAACAGCAATCATGAGAATCTAATTTTAAGCTTCAACAGCATCACAAAACAGTAAATATAAAAATAAACTATTACATTTCCAGTTGTCTTGTGTGCTATCATTAAAATTTTTTTAGACATACTTGTAAATCAGTCAACACATCAGGGATTTTCAAACCAGCTGATTGGAAATTTCTAAAGAAACCCACAAAGTGGCATCAACTTGAAGCTTTAGTTGATTTAGACTACTTGTTTCCAATATTAGATGAAACATACCCCCATACGTTAAAAAGGCAATTACAGGTAATTAATTACTAGATACTTAAACAATTGACCTTTCTATTTTATTTTTAAACTCACTTTTTCTTTTTAGGATATTCTGAAGAAAATATCAGATATGGTAAATTCCTCATTAATAGTTATTGAAGGTGAATCTAGATCACCTGAAGATTTAATAGAAGCAGTGGGTAAAAGGACAAAAAATACAAAGGATAAAAATGAAGAAGAAATAGAAAAAATTCTACAAATCGGAGTTTATTTACCTTGTGTAAGAAACAACTATATATTTAATTTTATTTTAAAATTTTATTTGCAGTAAAATCTATTATACTAGATAACATAATTTTGAATAAATGAAATAAAAGTGAATCATACGGTATTTTTAAAATGGTATTTTAAAATAAGTAAGATCATTTTGAAGATAAAAAACACTATAGTTTTTGAAACTGTTATTTACAGTAATAAATACTATAAAAGACACCAAATATGAATGATTATAAATTTTTTACTTGCTTGCTTAAGAAAGAATTACTGACATGTGCATATATTTAAATATATTTATACTTTTAATAAAAAGACATATATTATTTTAAAAATTTATTAGACTTTGAAGAATGAACAGGACAGTGGCAAAATAATACCTTGTAGTGCATCAATGCGATTAATGGGCCAGTTAACTAGTAGAACAGCTGTTTACCAAAAAGCAAGTATAGGAGAAGCTACAAATGCTATAAAACAAGATATTCTTCGATCATTAGCAAGTAGATTAGAGTTACATTGGGACAGTGTAATAGAAGAAGAAAATGGATCTCCAGAAGGTAACATAAAATCATTTGAAAAAATTTTTTTAATTCTTAATAATCATTTGTTATTATAATGTTTATTCAGAAAATGTCACATTGCATGAACCACCTAGGAGAGTTCTTGTAGAGTTAATGCAAAGTAAAGTGACTTTGTCTGATTATTTATTCCCTGGTGAAGGGCCACAAGAATCATTAGTTTTACTTAAAGAATTATTGGATCTTGAATTTGTAGAAAGTCAAGTTCAGAAAGATGTAGAGCGACAAGTTGGTAAGTAGTATCCATTCAACACTGTCTAGTGACATTCATAAGTTATGAAAAACGTCTTCCATTAAAAAAAATTGTACAAAACTAAAATTTTTTTTTAAGATCCAGCAGAATTTTACTGTCAAAATGAAGTAAAAAATAGTGCACGGGATATGTGCAAGGAAACATCAACAAATAGCCAGATCACGTTATACATCGCAGGTGTCATTGTGGCATTTATCGTTATAATAATTGGAATTTTGGTGCATCATCTGTTCGAATCTCTGTATTCGGAAAAACAGCATTAAATATTTGTAATTATCACAAATCAAATGAAAATGTATACATATATATATATTTCAAAAAAGTTGTAAGATACTTAACATTTTTACAAGTGGTGACACACAGTTTGTATAAAAAATAAGAAAAAGAAAAAAACTATAAACGAAAGTTCTACTTATTTATGTTTAATTTTACTTGAATTGACTTAAACAACTAAATAACATGGTGATCCAAAATAAATAGTGTAAAAAAATTGAATGGAAATAGTAAAGTTTGATGAAATTTTCACATTGTTACATTATAGTACATTTCGATATAAGTGTGCGAAGCGGGTGATAATGACACGGGTGTGGTTTAAAATTAAAAACACCCGTGCTAGGATCACCCGCTTCGCTCACATGTATCGAACTTTATATTTTTTAACGGCGTGAGCGAAACTCGTTGAAATTAGTTTTTTTTACCACTGGGTGTATTCTCGAAGAGTGTAAAGTTTGTCGCCCGAGCGAAGCGAGGGTGACAAATTGACAATCACACGAGACAAGAAAGAGATGGCAGGTCTCGCGCTCTTCCAGTTTTTGCGTGCGCGAAGTAAACCGATCTGCACATGCGCGTTTCTCGAGCACGCTACTTATGCGCATACTTCGCACACGCTTGTCAATAGAGTGCTTGAAACATGAACTTTGCACACGCAGAACAAGCATGAGAAGGCGAGTTTCGCGCACGCCGTTAAAAAAAATATTCTTATACTTATCAAAGAATTAAGGATTGTACAAATTTCCTAAAAGTAAAATTTTTAGCATTTACATTTAATTTGTAACTTATACAATGAACACTAAACAGTCTAAAAGAATGTAAATATGTAACAGTAATTTAATGTAAGCATTTCTAATAAAAGTTGTATGGTTATAGATACACAAAAATATAGCTGCATTAATTTTCTTTAATACTATACTTATATAATAATATTTATAAAGTATGTACATAAAAAACTATATACACGAATGTATATACAGAACAATTCACTCTTGCAGAGCTCCGGCAACATTCTCTTATCAATGATTTGAAATATAAAAAGTGTCGATAATTGTAAAATGTTACAATATTTAAATGTAACTTTAATACCTATATTCATGCTTTAATAAATATAAGCAACATGGAATCGAGATACAAAAATCATCTGTTGGGCAGTGTATAATCACGTAATCAACTACATTTTGCTCTAGAACAGTAACACCTCGAAATCCAAAAATTTACATTTTTTATTTTGAAAAATTTCCTTATACAATATTCCTGGTATATATAATTTTCTCTCTCTAAAGCTCGCTCAACGAACAATAAAAATAGATAATGCAATAATAACTTTTTTACCGATTAATAAAAATAGAAATCGAGATCCGATTCAGACATAAGAATTACAGTGTTTTATTTATTTTCTGCAGCACTTAAATTTTTTTGCCTAAAATACATTCTTCATAACAATGATTCATCTTTTATGATAACAGCGGTAAGACTTACAATGTAAGTGCATCTGAACAGGTGCTAAAAATGTTTGTGCCCTCTGCGTTGCGAGTTCTCACTTCAATTAATTTTTAAATGAGTGTTTTAAAAAGAAGAGAATTGAATAATCGTTTTGAAGTATCAAAAAAAATGTTTCCTTATACCAGCGTATCAAGTGTACTTTTGTCGCCTGGGTGCTGGGATAGAAAGGTATACTTAAGGCGCATGTATCAGGAAAATTAGTACATACTCCACGGGAGTATAATTGGCCAGCCCAGACATTGTGTTATAGCTACCCTCGCCTTTAGCATAAATATATTTTTCGACCTTGACAGATATATTGTAATGAATTCTTCTGTAACATTGATGAGAAAATTTTCACCGTATACTTAATTTAAATTCTTTTAGGCGATGTTATAATATTCCAAAATTATAACGATCAGGAAAAAAATAACACAATTAAATTGGAGCAGCTTCATGAGGCATTAAGAAACCCTTTGAATACAGCTGATGAGCCTTTTGCTTGTTGGGGCCATAGGCTATCGCAGTCCTGGTGGAATGCCGACTCAAACCGGTAAAGAATTTCAAGTTAGGGATGGACACTAATATAGTTCATTCATTTACCGACGGGGCAACACAAGTTGGATGGAAATTGGCGATTTGAGAAACAAATCTATTTTCAGATCTGAAACCTTCAAAATTGTACCTAGGATACTGATGTACACATCACAAAAAATTAAAATATAATATATATATTACGCTAGAATACTCACTTCATTTCACCACACCCCAACCCATCGCATAATATTTGTAATAAACTAAATTTTTGCTTTAGAAATCATTAGATACTATATAATTTGGTTCACAGAATAACTCTAAATTGATACTATAAATCCAAACACGAGCAACAAATTCGTAAAGTCATCCATAGCCCTAAATATTGATTTTTGTCGTTTTTTCGCACGAAAATGTCTTCCACGCTGTACTATGGGGATACGTGACCTTTACAAATAATGGGATGCTATAAAATTTTCTTTGTTGAACTATTTTGGACTAATATTATCTCAATAATACCAAGCAAAAAATTTGTGAACTCCTCCATAGCTTTAAGAAATATTCCTTATCTCGACTGTAATCTACTATAAACTGACAAAGATTTTTCCATCGGTTTTAAAGCCCAATCAATATCAATGGGCAATCAGATTGCCCTTGTTTATAATCACTCCCGCAGAACCTGAAATAAACTTATATTTAACCCTCAAATAGTACATTTTGATACAAGTGTGCGAAGCGGGTGATACTGGCACGGGTGTGGTTTGTCGCCAGAGCGAAGCGCGGGTGACAATCAGAGAATCACACGAGTCGAGAAAGATGAGATGGCAGGTCTCGCGAAGTATAATGATCTGCGCATGCGCATACTTCGCAAACGCTTGTAAATAGAGTGCTCGAAACATGAACTTCGTACACGCAGAACAAGCATGAGAAGGCGAGTTTCGCGCACTCCGTTAAAAAAAAACATTTATTAGTTGATATTTTATTAGTGGTAAAATTGGACGAGGAAGAGCGAAGGCATTTAAAGTATAAGCTCTTCTTTAGGAACCCCTTAATATTTACTCAGTCTTGCACAATGATAGTTGTGACGCCCAGCCCATTACTTATTTAGTTTTGCTTTTTGTTTCAAAAGCGCAACGAGTGCAAGGCGTGCAAATGTATATATGTATATATACGTAGCGTAACAAAGCTCGAGCGCCGGCGAGAAAACCCGAGCTTTGGCGAGCGCGCCCCACCATATATGGCCCCGCCGCTAGACTTCTAGTGCTGCACTGGGTAATATATGATACAGTTTATCGACAGAGTAAGTAGAAAAGAGCGTATAGTAATAGTATAGGAGTAGATCACAATTTGCAGGATTCACAGCGCTGCCTACTGCTGGCTTATCGTCGTTATATTGACGTTATTCATTTTCTAATAACTCAATACTTAACCTATAATTTCAAATTTAAATGTACAGCTCTCAAGGGCGGCTATAATGTAGTTTATTCATTTATATACATCACTATAGTAACATAAACAGTATCTACAAAGTGCGTTTATATTCGTTGATAAAAGGTTCAAGTTCAAGTTTCTAGTTTCAAAGACTCCCGGATCATTGACAAATCTAAACTACAAAACATTTGAAAAAGTAATTTGAAATCACATTTTTACTTTTTTATTTTATCCTATAGGTATGTAAATAAAAAGTAACACGCTGTCATTGACGAATATTATTTTTTATTCTCAGCAAATTATTTATATGTATAACAATTTGTTAATGAAGAAACTATAAATATTTTTAGATTACTTATCTGGACTTGTAAACGCATAATAGTGTTTAAAATGACATTAGATGTTGACAATACTGCTATTAGCAGAAAGCTGAGAATAGTACAAGTAAGTTGAGGCATTCTTTTATAAGAATATAAAATTAAAATAATTGATAAAAAATAATTTTTTAAAGGATGAACCTCAAGAAAATTCAATAAATTGGTTGCAAAATGATATTGCTAAGGAGTTCCCAAAACGCAAAAGAATCGAACCTTTCCCTGGTAACACTATTAAAATTAATACTATGATTTCAAAGCCTGTATTATTAGAATACAATAAATTATTTTAATAAAATAAAGATAAAATTAGAAAGAAAATACTATACAAATAAAAAGGGTTAAAGTAATATTGTTGTTTCAATGATGCAAATTGCAGATCCATATCAATATTGTCAATTGATATTAGTATCTCTTGTTATTAACCTTTATATTAGCAATGAACTATTTAAATGCTTAATAACAATCACAATTGTAAATTGCTTATTAGGTGCTTGTATTAAAACTTGGACATCATCAGGAGATAAAATTTTTATCAATGTTTGCCACTCATCAGAAATATGTGCACCAAAGGATATATCAGATGAAACGTATCAGAAACTTATGGTGGAAGATATTAATGATTTTATTATTCCAATGGCTATTGGAACTGAAATAATGGCTAAAGATAAAGGTTTCATAATTATAATTGTGTTTAAAGATTCATGTTGCTCTAAAAGGTCTAGTTTCTAATCATCTAATGATCTTTAACTAAAATTGTTATCAACATTCAGAATTGCAATATTTATCTAAAATTATTTTTGCTATTTATGTAAGTACAATATGAATTAAATTAATATATGCTAAAAACTAATACTAAAAGTTGTTTATATAAATATTAGAGTTTTTAAATAATGTATAATAAACAGTTTTATATATTTGTAATAAACATAATTAGCTTTATTTTACATCTGATCAGAAACTATATCCTTCAAAGTAACTAATTATTTATTTTCATGTGAATCATAACTTTATGTTTTTATCAGATGACATTGAAAGGTCTACCTTTAATATTTTAATTAATACAACGTATTTTGAAAAATGTATGAAAAAAGATCATTTTTGGAAATTCACTATTGCTGCAATTCTTCAGTCTATTAACGACAAATACAATAAAGACATTGATGTATCAAGACATAAAACTCTAAAAAATAAAAAGGTTACAGTAATTTCTAATGAACTTTTGAAATACTAAGGGCGTATATAGTTTAAATTATTAATTGACTTATATATTTTCGCTAATGCTTAGATTAATATAGCTGTATAAGCCCTTTTCTTACCCAAATATTCAAATATTAATACTATAGTAAAATTATAATATTTACAAAATATTTTAAATTAATAGGTAGTAGGATCTCTTGACACCTTTCATATTGAAGATAGAGAACCAAAAAAACCAATCATTAATAAACCATTAATTCAAGTTATTGATACTCCAGATGATGATACAAAAAATAAATCAATTTCAAAAATGAGAAACAACCAGAATAATATGAATAACGAATGTCATGAAAAATTACAAAACTATGTTATTCTTAAGTCAAATAATCGAGATTTGTTGATTGGTTTCTTTTATTTACCTTTATCAAATATTACAGATATTACAGTAGATGTTGGAAGAAATCGTATAATAGTTGAAAACCAAAAGACTGATTATCTTATTGATACATTCGTACGAGACTGTATTGATAACAGTTGTATTACTGCAAACTTTGATAGCAAATTACATGTAAGTGAAAGCAATTTATTCTTCTTACTGCGCTGACTTTTATTTTATAAGATTTTGGTTTCTATTGCAGATTCTTCGTTTAATTTTGCCTTTAAAAAAGTAACAATTAACATAAAATGTTAATTGTTACTTTTTGTGATATTGAAATCATCAAATATTTTTTAAGCCTGATGTGTTTGAAACAGATTTTTCAAAAAAATTGTAATATAATAAAAAACATAATAAAGTAAGTGATAAGTAAAAAACATTTTTGATTATTCAAAACCTAATAAGAAATTATCTTAAAAATAAAAGATTAAGTAACTAGATGTTGGATAAAATGACGATCATAAAAATGATTTTTTGTAACATATATTGATGTAAAAAACGAATACATAATTTCAAAGTACAAAATGTGACCTGTAAATATTTAGTTTTTAACTAACATATATATAATTTAACAATGATTAAAATTTAAAAGTGCTAATATCAGTAAAAAAAACGACGTATTAAATAAAAGTTTTCTTAGAATTCAGTGTAAAAAGTGGGACGTTCTATACCTATCATACTAAAAACATTTGGCAGTAAATAAACAGTATTGAAACCTATCATGAAACAAGTGATGTATTTATAGACCAATTCGACTAGTATTTTATTCTTATTTTCTAAGGAATTCTCACTTTGCATAAGTTCTTTTGAGTTGACTCGAAGTATGGCACACATTGTAGCATAACTGAGACTTTTACATATTGGCTTAGTGCCTAATACACAACAAAATCCAAGGATAGTTCTTAAAACTGTTCTTCCAAACATTGGATATGATGGCCACATAACGTTGTAGGGAGGAGGTATTTGTGGCTTCAAAAGAGCTCCAGT
This sequence comes from Megastigmus dorsalis, assembly GCA_900490025.1. Classification (NCBI taxonomy): domain Eukaryota; kingdom Metazoa; phylum Arthropoda; class Insecta; order Hymenoptera; family Megastigmidae; genus Megastigmus; species Megastigmus dorsalis. The sequence goes on along the minus strand of UELU01143757.1, from coordinate 33,234 downwards.
CTTATAATTCAACCAGGCCCCTACGTGGACTCCAGTAGTTACAGAAACAACTAGAGTAGTATCTCCTCTGTAAAAGAAAGTTAACATTTACATTTAAAAAGCAATGATTGTTAATTCTTATAGTTATAATTTCTAATAAGGTTCTAATTTTTATAAATTATGATATAAATTAATAATAAAATATTTATTTAAATTAGTATAAGTTAAGTTTAAAGTAGCTTTAAAAAATATGAACTTTACCATTTTGTACAAAAATATAATTTATATTAAATTAAACATGCTAACTGAAATATATGTTAATTTTTCAGTAAAGATCACTAAATTATACCTTGTAGGAGTCCATTTATCACTACATGGGTAATAAACTATTGCTGTTATACTGATAGCTACTAATGTTAGAAGAGCCCAACTATTAGTAAGAAAATAGTAATCCATTGCATCTACAAGTGGAACCAAAGGAATCATCATTACAACTGCTAAAACTAGTCCAACAATGACATCCAAAACAGTATGCATGCCTAAGTATAATCTGCTTACACAAATCAAAGTGCACCTGTAAAATTTAAGAAACTTTAAGATTTAAATAATTCACAAAATATTATGAAATAATATTACAAAAACGATCAAAAAGATTGAAATTTTACCAACAAACCGCAGCAGCACAGCCAATAGGAAAGGAATAAATGTATCTATTCATTGTAAATAAAACAACACTGAAAGGAATGGAAATTCCAATCATGGCATGTGTTGATGGCATTCCATATTCTAAAGACCATTTAGTTTGTAATCTGACTACTGGTGGACATGGAGGTCTAGGCCAACAAATAATATCTTTTAGAGCTTGCCCAATTGACATTATAATTGCCCAAACAAGTACGATTCTTCGTCCAACTGCTCCATCAATATTCCAAAACCAGAATGGAATAAAGGTAGAATAAAATATTTCATCACCTAATTCTGTTCCAAACAGAAATAAATAATACCAAAAGTGATTTTTTATCATATAAGGTCTCTTATCTTCAGTAGAGGGGATAGTCGATATATCATCATTATTTGAATGCAAAACTCGTTTTTTATGTTTTGTTGTTGTAGTTTCGTTTTCTTGAATAAAATATCCATTACTACTTGATGAATTGAGCTTAACATCAAAGCCATTTTTTTCATTTGTTTTTGTACTTTTGTAATTATTATCAATTTCGACACCAAAAAATTCTTGAATTTTGACAACTAAATAAGGGTCTTTGTAACGTTGAATAAAATTTGACCACATTTTCCATGAGTTCTAAAAAGTAGAATCTAAAAGTAAAAATAAGATTAATAAAACAGATATGCACTGTAACGTTAACATGCTATATTGTATAAACCAGAAGAATCATATCAGTAATTTTAAATCGCAAAATCAACTGAATATACATGTATTTGTTTTTATGAGATGAAGAAAATTTTGGAATTGATAAAATTCAGTGCATTCTTACGTTAATTTTGTGATGCTGATTGTTTAACAAGAACTTAAGATTTGATTGATTGATTGTATTTTTAAACAGAAACATGTGCATATAGTGTATTATCAACAAGCCTGATAAAGAAGGCAATTTGTTAAAACCGTCGAAACGTCGAAAGTTTTCGACAAAACACAGTTCAAACTAACCAATAAAAGTAGAAGACGAGCGATATTTGGGTTCAAAGACAACTTACTATTATGCGTTATTTTTAATTGATCATATTCAGTCAAACTTGACACCACTGAAAAAATCTCATCTTATAATAGGTGGTTACTCTAATCTTTACTACAATGTAAGGATGGTATATATCGTCTGCTTATTCTGTGTCGCGCTGCGATGCCGACCACCAGCGACAAAACAACATAACAAAAGCCGGAGAGATGAATTGGAACTGATCGCTGTTCTTTGAATGAAAGCTTTACGGTAGTCGTCGCAGAGCTGTGCTGTATTTATGCTGTGCGCTATAAATTTTTCGCCGGCGGTTGAGGGATCACAGACACGTACGCGCACAAACAACGTATGATGGTTGCGGACTCGTGGATTGAACTGAGCGCGGATGACGACTGCATGGAGTGCCTACTGCGGAGCGCAATAATTCGCGGTAAAATACTTGATTCTACGCAGACTTTCGGAGAAGCTCTGCTGGTTGGCTAGCGACCATCAATACACATACGCAGTACGCTCTTCTTTATCCTTATCCTTATACATGTAGTATTTTCTGTGCACACTCAAACGCGTTGATCAGATTGAAATCTCTTTCAATTTTCTCAATCAACATATAAGTATATACTCTAACTTTTTTGGTAATTACGTAACCAAGCATGTGAAGTGCAATTACGTCATATCGCTGTGATTATTGTTAGATCATCGCTGATCATCCGGTTATAGCTTGATCGAACATAAACATATTTTAAACATACACGTATAACAATGTACTTATTCATATATACATACATTTATATTATATTTATATTAATATATATAATAACAATATATTTATTTATATAATAGGTAAATATTAAGCCTTTAATATGAAATGAAATAGCATTTCAATTTAGGAGGGTTTAGGAAGTTTTTCCATCCTTTGAGGTAATTCTATTTTATTCAGTTGAATGAAACACTAATTGTAAGTATTGTAGTATAATGTATTACATTATTTATATTAATATATATTAATATAAGAAATGATATTTCAGCATGTAATAATGGTTATTAAGATACTATAACTTGGCTTACTTAGCATATAGCCAAATTTCATATATAAAAATGGTGGAATTAAATCTCGGTTTATCCTTACCTGCCACTACTGAGTTTGCAATAGTCGAATGAGATTTATACAGTCAAAATTTCGCGGGTCGTGCGGTGATGCCTCTCGTGAGGATGCGATCGATAAAGCAGTATTCTGCAGTACGGCCGACCTTTACTTGTCCGGTGTCCCCTTTAATCCCTTTGTTCTTCGCTTTGCCTGGCGCAAAAACACTCGAGTTACAATATAGTCAGTGTGAGGACTGAGGAGAGGCGCGATATGCAGTGCCGGAAGGGTTTAGCAAGCACGTATATAAGCTACTCGTTTATATTCTCTGCCGTCGCTTATAGCCTAATACGTTCCCAGCTCTTTCCCTATACGGGACACTGTCATAGCCTTACACTAGCATATAGAGCCCGTAGCCGCTCGATGTTCTTCAATACAATCATACTTATACAAAAGATTCCAGCCGTGAGCCGGCTGTGCAATTTTACAAGTTCGGCGTTCGCAGCGTTCAGCTCAAGTCAGCTGCTGGCTATAGAGCAAGAGAAGCTTGCGTCAAAGGAGGCGAGATGTCGCCAGCTGCCAAGTCCACATGTAATTAGCTCCTACTTGGCTATGTATCCTCTATTCCTCTCCTGCCTGCTTTTGACAGCTCGAACTGTCAGTGGTGAGTGTTCCACTTTATTTATTTCTGCAAATAAACGGATAAAGAGTCGGTTATACGGGCGGTTGACTCGCTCGTACTAAGACGGATCTTTGGGCTCGAGGAAACTAGTTGGCCCTACGTGAAAGCTGAACAGGTGAGCGTTAAAGCCAAGTGGCGGTAATGGGTGTGCACGTAAGAGAGAACGGCTCGCCGGTAGTAACACGACCTCAGTTTACTGGAAGATTCCATTGCCGAAGAGCAAAGAAAGCCGAGCGCTGAGAGGCGGCTTTTCGAAAGAGTTTTTGCCCTGTCGTACCTCCCTTGCTTAGTTCGTGCGCGAAACGGTCCTTTGGCGATTGTCTCTACCGTTGACGACGTGTGTATATCTATAGCAAGACTGTTTTTTTTTTAACTTCCGAGTTCAAAAAGAACGTCGCTGTGACGTCTCCTTTGTCTCCTCTATGTCGAAAAAATTTTTTCGCGGTAAAGGGAGGAAGATCGCTAGAACACCTGCACCTAGATCCAAGATCCGTTTAAATGCACTCATCCTTCTTAGCGACAGCAATAATGTGAGTGTGATTGTCAGGCCTGATGCGCGCACGTACATTGTGTACACGAAAACGGGCTTACCGTTATTGACGTCGAGGAAGAGAGAAACAGTGTGCAGTACATCTATAGAGGAGAGCGGAACAGTGTCGACGGTCAGAATCTAGCGCGTCCGTGTGCTTCTGTTGCTCTCCTCTCTCTTATATTAGACCTGCAGTACGTTTAGTTGCTTTCAGCTGAACCCCGCTCAGCTGATAAATTTTGCTCGCGGTTGCCAGTGAACTGTCTTATTTCGCTTGGATTAGTTTTTGTGAGTTTTGTGCTTGTGGTTTGCGTGAGAAGGAGAGAGAAGGCAAAGTTTTCGTGTTAATAAACTAATCATCACTTGTTCCTTACAAAAGTATTTTTTGCGAGCTGCCGCCTTTCTCTCTCTTTCACTCTCCCTCTCTCCCGTTTTCTCTCTCTCTCTCTCTCTCCCTCTCCCTCTCTTTTGCTTTGTCTCTCTCGCTATAGCTCTTTTATTTGCTCGCTGTTTTTACCGTAGCAAAAATAGAAAATATTTGAATGGCACTGGATAAATATCAAAGATTATCAATTTGAGTTTACTACATGAAAGTTTAGATCGGGAACTATTTTCTCCTCGCACTGCTTACATATAAGAAATATATAGGGATTCATCAGGTGTACCAGTGATTCTTTTGTCTGTTGCTTTGCGAACTCTCAATTCTGCATTTGTTTAGTGCAGATAAGAATTTCATGGACAATTTTTATCCTAGTGATTCACGCAAAAGTATGTTAAAATGCATGATGCTATGAAAAAAAGTGTAGGCATTAAAGAAGTTTTAGGTCGTGAAATAATACAGCGATTGTAATAGGAAACGGGGAGTTGATAGAAAGGTAAAATTGCAACTTGCGTTTAACAGCTGAGTTCTCAGCTGATGGCAACATCCGCCAATGAAGACCTATATATACATATATATATATATAAGTAAAATGATCACACTATCACGTCTTCCTATGAAAACGCGGCCTCATTTTATTACTTTCTATAATTACTATTTAATTGAAAAAATTTTCTCGAAATATTTTTTTAGATTATTATCTCATATTAATTCTTTTTTTAATATTTGGTTTACTCTCTAAAATAAAGCTTTATAAATTGACTTTAAAAAATGTTCATTGTAATACATAGAAAAAAAAAGATTGACGATTTTCTTATAGTACTGCAATTGTGTAATTGTGGAATGAAAAAGAAGTGAGGTTGTCAAACTTATTCGTCGTTATTTTTAAATTTTAATAAATTAAGATTATTCATCTCGCATAAACCAATATAATATTAATAATCAAATTCTCAATGATTTGATTATGATTAGGTATTCTTTATAAGAATTTAAAATATGAGAAAAGCAGTACTCGATGCATCAATAGTTTTTCTATGATATGATTCTACGTTTAATTTCTCTAAAAAAAAAAGTCAAAGCAAGTATTTAAAATCGGTGATTTTGTTTGCTTCCTCCATAGATTAATTTCGACGCAAAGGAACAAGAAAGGAAGCAGAGGCGTCATAAACCTTCGAATGAATCATTCGACCTAATAATTCAGTGGGATCGCTTGGTGCCCGAGAGTAAGTTGCCAGTTAGCAACCCGAGAGAGCGACAGGTAGAGAGAAAGAGATAGGAGAAATCGGGAGCGCCGCTACATAGAATGTACAAAGATTCGAGTGGTGAGTCCTCGACAACCGCGAGGAAAGGTGGCGAGGCCGAGATCGTTAACAGGTTCCTGGCCCCGCTGTGTGCTCGCGACGAAGGGGCGAGGAATATCGCTCTGGCGGCCGCCAGGACAACCGTCGAGGGATGGCTCGGTGGCGTCGGCAGTCCGAACAACAACTGGGAAATAAGCGCCGATCACGAGGACAAACACGTAGACGCGAGAATCACACACTGCAACATCTCGCCACTCAAGGCCAGCAATGCCAACGTAAATTATCGCTTGCAGCTGCGGGACGGCTTTGCAGGTGAGAGTTTCTTTCCGCAGAGCACGAGCGAGGGACCAGCCATTATATTCGCCAGGAAGACTAGCTTCGACGCCAGTCTCACACCCGAAAAGTATTCTTCTGGCTCGTTCGATTGCGTCGACGGAAAGACTAACGAGTCAAATTTCGAGAATAACGGAACATCGACTCACGAGAGCAGATTGTTGAGTTGCAAACTCAAAGAGGCAGAAAATAGGTTTGGATCGAGTAGCGACAGCGAGAGACGTTTCTGCGCTTCGAACGAAGGCTTAAACGAGAGCCTGGGGCAAGACGAAAAGCCGCGCAGCAGGCATTACACAAGGATCAAGAGCGGCAGGCAGAAAAAGTTCGACGAGGATGACGAGTTGGACGCCGACACGAGGGTCTACGGCAAGAGTCCGAAATTCGACGATGACTTCGGCAATCTCGTGTTCAGAAGTCATAAGATTCGCGAGAGCAGTGAGGATTATTACGAGACGTCGCTGGAAGCCGACAAAGTCGTTTTCAATACCCTCGATGGCTTTCTTAACGAGGGTAAAAAGTCTGGGAGCTCACCCGAGGATATGAAAGGCGATGCATTTGGAAGTGATTACACGTGCAGCAATGCTTTTCCCAAAGAGAGGAAACTGAGCGCCGGACAAATTAAGAGACCGCTGTCACAGGACGAAGACGTGCCCTGGAAGAGCGGAAGTGTACTCGAAAATTCGATCGAAGTTGTTACACCCGGCGATGTGGGCAGAATGCTTAATCTCGGAAATGCACTGGAGGGGCCACGCCAGGCGCAAGCTAACAAATATCTCAGCCTTGTGAGTCTACATCTGCCGGTCATACTGAGGCTCAGCGTCAACTGTCCCTTTCAAAACGTCAGGATCAAATGCACCGAAATCATCCAAATGATCAAGGTAACTTACTTATTCATGATGCCTAGCTTAAATAGTGAGCAAAGTCGGAACATGACATTATGCAATTATTTTATTCAATTAAACAGACTCACGAAATTAAAAGAATACTCTACATAATATATGAGATTGTGACTCATTGTATCTGAATCTGATCTCAGAATGAGTCTATCGGCTCACGATTTGGAGGTATCTTATACTACAAGGATTTCGAGATACCTTAAATTTTATCTGTCTGTTGCATTTTGCAGTACTCGTCACTTTCATAAATTCATTTTCAATCATCTTCATACGTTTTTCTTCTTCCAGATATGTAAATTTAAAGTTCGCACTCAAGAGTAAATAAATTGAACAAACTGTTATATGAGTTTGAAAATTTATAAAACTTTAAATTATTATATCTCGGAGACAAAGAATTGTATATACGCAATACAAAAATGATCACGCAGGAGATGACGAGGGCAATGTAATGCTTTATTCGAAATTATACAAAACTCATACACTGACGAGTAGGTATATGCAATACTTACAGAGCGCGTGCAAAATTTCAGGATCAGTACCACTTTTGTGTACATAATATATTTAGCGCGCATCAGTACTATCGAAGCTCATAACTTTTTTTTTTATTTTTAGATTAACTCATTAACGACCAAGACCCCAAATTTTCAACATTTTTTTTAAGGCTGTTTTACAACTAACAAAGAGGTTTAAAAAAATTTTAAAAAGATCATATTCGACGTATTTTGAGCTGTTCTTTCGAATGGTGATACCGATTTTTTGTTCAAATACTCCTGCAAAAAAATATGGCGTGTTATTCACGAAAAAAAAAGTTAAAAAGTTTGGAAATTTTCAACTTTATGAATTTTTTTTATAAGGAAAATGCAATGACAATAATTC
>UELU01143757.1:0-25464 GCA_900490025.1 Megastigmus dorsalis | reverse complement strand
ATTTTCAACTTTATGAATTTTTTTTATAAGGAAAATGCAATGACAATAATTCAAAATACTGCAAAAAAGTGCAATCGATGTTCAAATATTAAGGAAAAATTTTTTTCATGATTTTAAAATATTTCAGTCGGGGTCGTTCGTGGGGAACTAATGGAAAAATCAAAAATAATTTTAGTTTTTTTTTTTCGAGCTTTAAAAGAAAAGTTTAATAAAGCATATTAATTATTTTAAGCCTCGAAGATGTTTCTTTTTCTGTTTACTTAGAAACACTTTTACAGACTTTATTGATTTTTTACATATAGTTAAAAATTTAAAAGGTGATCCCGAACTTTTGTACGCTACTATATTCAAATCTCATATCTTATTTTTTACAATAAGAAACCAAGAATATTTTTAGAGGATGTTCAATAATTTCAATTTAGTTTATTATGATTCAATTCCGCGTTTGCGAATGTATTGGAATTTACTCGCAAATGTCCTAACGAAGTTCACTTTATGATTTTCAATTATTTTAATTGCTACTGGCTGCAGCTGTTTAATCAAATAAATAATAATATAAAATAAACATTTACATAACCCAAAAACATGGAGTGCACTGAAATAAATTATGATGATAGTTGAAATGAAATTATTAGTAACTAGTAAGAATAATTATACTTTATAATTATAAATACAATTTGGTATTTATAATTCTATAACTTATTTATTAAAGAGTAAATGTTTAAAAATATTTTTTTTAATATATTTTATGTATTTTCTATAATTTTTTTTAGCAGACATAAAATATTTAAAAATATTAAAATTTAAAATATTTTTTGTTATAGGATAGAGGACTTCCAGTGCCAGAACCAAAATTTGATGGACCTAGTGCTTTCGTCCCACTTTCGGAAGTAAGTATTTTTTTCATTAGTATTAAATGTGAGAATAGAAGTAATATAAATAATGTTCAATTTAAATAAAAACGTATTCAATATATATGTCTTAGAAATAGAAAAAAAACAATATAAAAATTCTAAGCGTTTCCACTATACCTAACCGTCGATATTTCAAAAATTTTACTAACATTTACGTTTTTTTGTAAAATGTAGCCCAAATTCTGCAAAAATTTTAGTGAGTTCACCAGTGAAACTTAATTTAACTTTTTAAACTGATAATTTTTTTATAAAATTGATATATTTAATAAAGAAATGATAATATCTGATAAAAATGATTTCCGATGAAAAATGATAATAAGTATAAAAATTCTGAAAAAAATCATTGAAAAGTATAAAATTATCAAAACTAATTACTATTTAGCAAAACTTATCAGCAATTCCTAATTTTCTCATTTATTATCCGTGATTAAAAATACAGCTTTTTTTCAACTAATTACACGTGATTAAAGTTTACGTTGGTTCTGTGTCTTTATTGAATATTACCATGCGTATAATTTTTTTGTAATTTTTGATATAAAATAATAAGTTTTGATAATTTAATGAAACCCCTATTTTTGATTATTTCTATACTAATTATCAGAAATTTTCACTTACCGCAAATAATTTCCAAATAGAGTTAGGTAACGGGCATTCTTAGCTTTGACTTTCCCTTTATAATATTAGTCTAATATTTATTGAGAAATAAGGTTTACTGAAATACTTAATTATATATAAATCGTTGACCGCTTTAAAAAAACATTACTGTCCTTGAAGTATAACCTGTGATATAGCCAAAATGAAATTTTCACAAAATTTTTAAATTCTTATGTGATAAAGTATTTTAACGGCCCGATTTGAATCCATCATCGAGTAATCTATAGTAAATCGTCGATTTCCTTTGGGTCTCAAAATCGTATTGAATCGTGTTATCATTTAGTTTTAATTAATGGAAAGTGATAATTGACATTTGAAATCTACATAAGGTAAGTGTTGTTACATTCTTAAGATTATTAAGTTGTGATAATTCTCATTTTCTATGATTTACACATTATTTCTTGCACAAACACAAAAGCGAATATTTATCTGATTTTTTTAACAGTGTTTCCTATTTTCCTATTATAGGAACAAAAAAATTAAACTAATATAAGAGGGAATATCAATTTTCATGGCATTCGAAATAAGATACTTTGAACTATTGGAAACACTGTATTTAAAATTATTTATAGAATTTTTAGATATAGTAATGAAGTGCATTTGAACAGTAATGAGTTAAACTTGCTTGATACAGGCCGCTGCGTCATTTTTTTATCTATATAGAATTGTATGTGAATATGTATGATCACCAAGAGAGACACGTTGGTGTATTAATCTCTGATGAAAAGATATTTTTTAATCAGCAATCTTATTTTTTCGTGAGTTTCTCTATCGAAGTTTCGAGAAATATCGTGGAACATTAAAGCAAAATCACTTTTCAGATCTTTCTTGCAACAGATATGAAATGCACCTGTATACGAAATCGTAAGCCATAAAAATTTACAAGCAACAATTTTCTCTTTATGCCATCAATTTTAATCCTTCAAAATCTATCATCCCACTTTTTCTTATTAAACTTTGTTACTTAATAATTTCTATATAACGTCAATAGTTATAGTTTTAGTCCATCGGATTCCTAAAGTATAAATTGACGAGTGAAATACACACTGGAAAAATATTATTATACCACATCTCTGATACGTGTAACTTCGATTTTGCGAAGTGCGCGCCATTTTGAGTTTGTGTCAGGTGCATTTGCGAGGCGTTCGGCGAAGAACGCATTTTTCACAGTGTCAAGAAGATTGTAAACACAATTGCGCCTAATCTTAAAGCTGGCAAAGTCAACAGGGATATCAGAACCCTTGTCAATGCGATATCGTTTATCTCGCTCTCTCATTAGTAGGTGTATATCATTAGAGACCCACGGCTCTCTGCAGCTCAAAATAGTAACCAGTTGAATGGGGGCCACTTTATCTAAAGCAGATAAGATGGCACTTAATATAAAGTTTGTTAATTCGATCCTTAAATGAAAAATAGATATTTACCAATTGATATTGATTTTAAGCATATATAAGGTATTACCATCATATATATTGTAAAAGAAAATACAAAGATATAAGTATATTTTGAGCATAAAAATAGATGAATATTTTGATAGCATGACATATTAAAACAAAAACGCTGAGACACGGGTCTTATTATTTTGCAACAAAAGAATTCCTAAAAGTTTCAAGAAGATCTAGGACCCGAAATTCTGATCATCCCCCCATTACAATTATATGAGGAATTCTATAAAAAAATTGTCTTTTCTCGGATCTAAGTATGGCCCGCATTTTTTTGTCGAAGCACACCTGGATCGGATTTTAAAAATTCTATAAATTTTTATAGGAATGCGTATGATACATAAAATTAAACTGTTATAATAGTACAAGCATCTCTTATACTCGTTTATTTTTCTGTACTCCAAATTATAAACTCTTTATCCATAGTATCAATGTGCACTATTTTCGATTGATCCAAATTTTATTGAAAAAATTATGTGGCAATTACTATATTTTCGTCAGACGAGAAAGAACACACTTACCGATATTGACTCTGCGAGCGCCGCCGTAAGAGTTATGGACTATTAAAATTTTAACATCGCCGTTGTATAAATCCAGTTTTACATTCTTCCAAAAGAGTTTTTAAACACTGTTGGTCTGCAGAACCGCGCGCTTTTGTGCGGCGTAGAACAAAATGTGAGCATCTCGATTACATACATTATTAAAATTCCATTTTTTCCTTTTATTTTTGTCTCTATACCATTTTTTATATAAGAAAATTGGCATTATTATCCGCTTTCGTAAGGGTTTTTCGCATTTTTTTATTTAAAACTAATGTCGAAACTAAAGCTGAATTCAGATGTAAAATTTAGTCTCATTTTATCGATTGATTCGAATACAGAGTGAGAGCCTCCTAAACTTTCTCCGATCTCTCTTACGACACATTCTCGCTCATTCGTTTAAAATTAGCGGTGTTTTAAAAAATGACCATGATGTTTTTATGAGAAACAACTGCTGACGAGAATTAACAAGTTTAAAAAATAACGTTACATTAAATAACTAGCTTTAGTTTAAAATACTGCAGTAAATAGAGCCTTTGAACTTTAAATATGTTTTTTTAAGAGCATCGATATTATCATTCCAATTAAAGTTATAGTGATTATAGATATGAGATCGTTTCTTTGGAAAACAGAAGCGTGATATTTTTCATAAGATACTAGATAGAAAAGTATAAACAAAAACATGTATTGAATCTTCGTATCAAATTCGAATAAAGATAATCAATAAAGAATATCAATCTATTTATTTTAAATTTACTTTACGAAAATACGAACTTTTTTTAAACTTATTGTAGCGTTGGCATAAAAAGAAGCGCGAACTCGATGAAATTTTTTACACTACTGCTGCCGCCATGTCCATTTCCTGCTTTATGAAATTCGCGACACGAAATTAAGTCAATGACTTTTTATAGAAGGAATCAGACTCTTGGTCAATCGGCAGAGTTACAGAACTATACGCATGCATGCTTGGGGGCTCGTCCGATGTTTAAACTGCTTATTTCACAATTAAGCGCAACGCATACGCGTTACTTATCTCGAACAACTTACTTATGTAGGCCAGATAATCAAAAACTTTTTATTTAAAAGATAAATTTCCAAATCGCTGTTATTTAATTTTCCGTGTTTGCACTGCTATCTTATGATTTGTTGTTCTTAACAAATCGTATGTATTTATTTGTTCTTACTGAAATATCAAACAAAGCCGTTGTGATTACGGCGATTCAATATAATGCTTGTGTTTATAAATTTTAAATAATAAAAAAACTCTGATTGCACCTGACAAAATTTATAAACAATCTTTGTACTCATTTTCGAAAGTATCCGCATATAATTTCGAGACGAAAAATCTCTGCAAGTGAAATTTCAAGAAAATAAAAATAAATTTTTTACACGATTCTCGGGGTGCTATCAGCGAGTTTTGTTTAATATCGAATATAAAACAGTGGATACTATCTGTGGATTAATATTATCGTTGATCTAGCAAACTTTGCTTTGTCTGCTTGTCGGATAATTGCGACAATCAAATTGTATTAAGAATATTTAACTTTTGTAGATTTAAGATTGTTGTAGCTGTACCATCATTTTGAAAAATTATTTTTTAAATTAAATTCAGGCGAAATTTAAAATCTGATAAATTTATTTAAAAGATCGTTTTATAATTTTAAATTGACCGTAATTGTAATTTCTTCTAATTAGAGAAGATAAGTATATCATAAACTTCTTATTTATTTTACGTAGTACGAACAAATTTCGTATTCGTTTACTTATCTATCAGTCAAATGTTATAACTGTATTGATAAATTGCAATGAGGTTTTCGTAGATACTTGTAAGATATGTAAACAATTGCAAGTGTCTTTGTCATATATCGATACCTATAAGCCGCGGCTTGTTCAGTTTTACTTGCCACGCAGACTGAACGGCGCGGTATTTCGTGTACCAATGACTAATCGGCACGACTGGAATCGGCCACTCGTTTTCCTGCACTCTACCATCATGAAATATCGGAGACGGGCTTGTTCTTTAATTTCTGTGTGTGCCCCCTCTCTCATCATTATCGTCATCTCTCTCTCTTGCGCGCACGCGCCTCTAGGCTGCGCCTACTCGTTGAAGCACATATATACTTACATTACATTCGCGCGCGGCATTCACTAACGTGCCAGACGTGTTCGTAGCTGGCTGCGTCGGGATAGTTTCTCCGTTTCGTCGACGTCGCTGTTATTCTTTTTTTTTCTTCTTTTTTATTTCCGTTTCATCTACGCCCGAAGAGATTTGGTTCGCCGCTCGGTTCGGCGTACCTTATGCTGATCTTAAACCCACTCTCACACTGAAACGTAGTGGAAAGAAGCGAAGAGAAAAGAGAAAGAGGACGAGAGAGAGCAACAACCTGTCTGAATAACTGAGCACACGATTTTAACGAGGCTAGGAACGTCCGTTTTATCGAGTTATCGGCAGAAAGAGAGAGAGCTTCGTACTTATAGCACGAGGTGCGTATACCATATTATGCGTAAACACCTCTTTGTGGCTTTGTTCAAACGCATTATCATTTATTTGTACCTTCTTCAGTTTATTCCAGGGATCTTTTTTTTATTTAATGCTTAGGTGCCCGGTACATTCCATACATTTGTTTAAATTTTGGAAATTTTCCGCGTTTTTCTTTATGGGTTACGGCAAACATTTATCTTCAATGAAAGACAAAAAGTATAAATGTATTTACTGACAAAGATTAATCCTATCTTACCGATCATTTTTAAAATAAATTTCAATATAAATTGGACGTAATTAATAGCGACCATATAGAAGAGCATACGCTAATTTTATGAAATAAAAAGTTATGCATACTTCTAAAATAGTTTTGAATCGTAGAATCCTTAAAAGTAAATGATATGTTTTACAAAAGATAACATAAAGTTCGGATATACATGAAATGAACACTTTTAGAAATAGGTAGTACCATTAGTACCAATAAATATTTAATATATAAAAGGATTAATCTTTTCTTATTTATAATATCGTGTTATTCTGTATATATCAGAATAACTTTTTTATCGCATTGGTAATTTTAATTATGCATTGTATTGATTAGCTCGGCGCACTGTCTCAACTTTTAATCAAAGAACATTGAAAAACTTGTTAGAGCTATTGGTCGATAAAATAGGTGACTGACATTCTCTTATTATTTTATTAATAAAATAAATTTATTAATAAAAAAGATTAAATTAATAAAATCTTCTTTAATCTTTTTATGTAAGCTTTGAAGTCACGTTACACACTTAATTTTTTAATACTCAATTATTATTTTACTAACATTGCGAAAACTGTGCAGATAACACAACGATTTTCAATTTAGGGAACAAATAAATTTAAATTATTCATACAAGTAATAAGTAAAACGAGAAAATATATGGTAAGAGGAGAGAATAAATGATATATTTTTTAAGTGGTAAATAACCGTGAAAAAAACCTATATTTGTCTTTGTTTTAAGGTGGAGAAATATGTCCATAAAAGAATAAAGCTATTGATTAAAAAGTTAATTTTGGAGGCACTATATAGAGAAATTTTTTAAAATCTCCATTTTGAATGACATAACTAACATCTTTTAAATTCAGAAGAATAAAAAATCATTTTCCTAAAAGTAAAATTAAATTTGCCTTTTAAAGTGTCACTTTAGCACAGTAGATTAACTATACCGATTTGTCTGGAATTATTTCTGCTTTAAATTGTTTAAATGAAGTTAAAGATTCACCTGTACAGTGGAATTAATTTTCAGCATTTTGAATGTTGATAAGTAACACAAAGAAAAAACCATAAAACGAAAACATCCTTGGGCATAGAAATGTGGTGTCACTCGAGCAGCTGTGAATTAGTCGATCTGTTGTGTTAAATCAATTATTGAATATCGTTTGTTAAGCTAGTACAAAGTTTTGTCTTTTGATAACATATCGCTGGTCTATTTGATACAAACAATATTAAATACGTCATTGCATAATCTTCTCTTATTCTATTCACTTATACCTAATCATATTAGCACTTCATTATGTACCTAATATCACCACATTTGGTACATACAAAGTACAGCCAAAACGATGACTCATTAATCAGTCGCGATCGTGTGCTGTATTTCTGATGCTTTGGAGGTCACAAACGTATGTCGATTGAATGGCTAATGATACACGGTCAGTAAAATTAATTTTTTTATCCGGGTACGTCCGGGTATCATTAAAAGGTCGATAAAATTGATAAGCTACTGGCAATCAAAAATTTATAAGCTTATTATCGGTCATTCAAATTTTTGATTAAAAATCTTTGGCACTCAAGATTGGAAATTGATCAGTAAAAATTTTTCATTTTAAAATGTAATTAAAAATGCTTTTCAAAATTTTCGGTCGACCAATAACCTTAAATTAAAAATACATAAATATTAATTTAATTTTGGATTATTTCTTTTGTTTGATTTATAGTTATAGTTCTGAAACTTTATGTATTTTCCTATGCCATTTCATGAATTGTGTGAAGATGATAAACTATATAAGCAGTTCAAAAATACAATTGTTTAAAAGAATTATATTGTTATTCAAAATATTAAGATCTAAAAAATTATTTTTTAACATTATTTTCTTAAAATTATGCTAATATTGCGAAGAAACGAAATTATGCGAGTAAAAAATTGATTTAGAGAGTATTCTTTAGTGCATTAACCCTACATCAAACAACAATTGAATGGTAATAAAACTATTAACATTCTCTATAATGCGCTCCAAAATAGCATCAAATTCAATATTAAGTATAAACTTAACTGTTGCAAACAATACATTTTGGTTATCGGTCGAGTCACGTAATTTAGCGTAATGTTGAACGGAACAAGTTCAAATGCACAATTAATCAATCTTAATCAGGCAAGACTTTGGTCTCTATAGGTTTAAATAATTATCTGTTTGATTCCTCCTGGTATCTTACAAATAAATAGTAGCGTTAGCCCGTCTTATCAACTGCACCTTCACGTTACTGCAAAATCGTATGGGTCATACAAGGTCGTTGTGGACTGCAGCGTCGCCATCATAGACGTTGTATAGTGAATAATTAGTATAGAAGTTGCGGTAGCAGCATAACTCGTTATTCTTATGCACATATTTAGATCTGAACGCTAATATGTACACGTCATGTAACTTAAGAATCACAATACTCGTGAAACGTAAATGTAAATGTAAATTATAATTTTTTTATCATATGATATTGATTATCGAGATAACAAAAAATTTGAATCAAATGTAATTTTATGGCCAAAAAATCCGAATACAGTCACGCAAACATTATCGAGATGAAAACAGGAAGATTACTTCGCATTCTGCAGTATTAATAAAACCCCAAATCTATTTTGCTCGTGGTCGCACTATATTTAGCTTACAGAACTTAAAAAATATTGACCTGTTGACAAAATTCATCTGACTATCTTTACTTCCCCTTGATCCAGATTTAGCTGTTTGTAACGTTTTTAAATGTGATATCAATTACAACCCCTACAATACTTTTTGCAATAATTTAGAAACATTTCAAAAATAATTACATTGAATAATTTAATTTTTTAATGTTTTATATTTATGTAACGAAACATGCAAATAACTATATATGCCGTTAGTTTAAATAATTGAATTGATAAAAACGAAATGGCTTTGGTTTAATGAATAAAGTATCTTCCGTTCTCAAAGGCTTAACTCGTTTACGTCATCAATTCATCAATTTTTTTCTTGTTCATTTTACATGCTTTTATATTATTGAATTGAAATTGATACATCGAGCACACCTGTATCACATTAAAAAAAAAAAAAGAAAAATTGCTAAATTCGTGGATCAATTTCAATAAAAAAATCAACATGAGTGTCGACACTTCAAAAGAATACTAAATTCGCTTTTACAGAAGGTACTTTGCTCAGCCAAGCTGATCTACAATCTGCTGGTTGCGCTACTACACTTTCCATTGTAACTAAAACTCGATTAATTAGACAGCTGAGAATTTCGAAGGACAACAAGTTCCTTCAGTTGAGAAAATAAAGGCTAATCCGATTCAGCGTATGCACATAAACTTTTTCGAACAAATAGCCGATTACCGAGATTTGCTCTTCTTCTTTGTCAACCACACATTTTTCCTCTTATAAGCCTCAACTCAAAGAGGCGTTTGCATAGCTGCAGCGTGACTCGTACGTGGCTGTCGAGGTTGTCCTCCCCTTCTACCTTTTCCTTTGTCTCTCTTCTCTTCTTCTCTCGTTCTCTTTTTTCACCGGTTTTCGGTCCAGGTCATTGTTTTTCGTTCTTATATTGGCCTTCTTTGGCCCCTCATTTCCTCCACGCTACTTTTTATTCCACATCGTTACGTTAACCGCCGAGTGGTTGACGCGCAAAGAACTCAGATTTGTGTACGTGTAAAGCTGTTTGAAGATTTTGAGGAAGAAGCTCGATGGTTCGGGGTGATTTTCATAATTCCTATCTCATTTTTTATATACTACCCGTGCTTTTGATATTTATTTTTTTATATTTAATACCAAGAAAAGTATAAATTGAGAAAATGCACAGTCATTACAAATGAGTAAAATAACTTAGGGATTTAATTAAAGAAGAAATAAAAGATAAACACTTTACAATAAAAGCAAAATGAAAACGTAAAATGTCCATCCTAAATGCACAACTTTTTAAGCGGGTATCGTGCGAAATTCCAGTGCGAAGGCCAAAGAGTCAAGATAAATTATTCATTGCACATTTCTCATCATATAGCGTTCTCCCTATTATCAATCCCTCCCTCCCTTCTCTCTCTCTCTCTCTCTCTCTCTCTCTCTTTCTTTCCCTCTTTCTGTGACCTTCTTGCTTTCCTCCTGCACCCGCTCAAGAAATCTGATTTATATGGAATCTTAATGTCTTTCAGGTTGCATCTCTCATTTCTACCAATCCCTAGTGGACCAAACCAAGGATTCCAAGGGAATCGGTGTAGAAGCCAAAAAAAAAAGATCGACTGCCGACAGAAGTTTGGGCCAGCATGACTCAGATGCTACTACAGGAGCCGGGTTGGAAGCTCGAGCGCAAGGGCTCGGCTCTTCTCCTGAGGCGCGATTCGAGCCACCACACGAAGAAGCAGAAAGTTTATTTCCGCTGTGACGTCGAGGTCAGAGAGTACGAGCGCGACGATGATCACAGCAGCTTCGAGGCGGAGCCGGAGATCACTGTCTCGGCCAGTCCACTCGCCATGGGCGCGAGTTGTCTGGCGGCGCTCTGCGTCACAATTGTCCTGCCTTGGCTGCTTATCAGTCGTTAACAACCAGACTTGAACAAGTTTTGACTTTTACTGACCTTTTGCCTTATTCTTTCTTCTTCATGTGCCGTGGCGCGAGGCGAGAATGAACTTGCTGAATGATCGCCATTTCACTTTATCCTCCACATGAACAATTTTGTTTTTCTTTCCTCTCGAAGAATGTACATTCAAGATTCAAAGAAATATTTATAGTTTGAAATTTAATATTATTCAATATTTTTTAAAATTTATTAGTCGAAAGCGGTTTTCATGCCAAGCAAGCTAACTATTTAATATACATCATAACTTGAGTTACGAAAAACCAGGAGCATCCTGTTGAAAATATTGCTTAAGAAATGCAAATTCGTAAAGCAAAGCTAGCCTAAGTGTGTAATCTCTATTCAAACCATTATCGAATGAAAAAATAAAGATACCATAACTGAAAACATTCATGTGCATGTGTGATATTTAAGGTCAGTATCGTTCGATGATCGGATGATATGTACGTGGATCTATTTCAAGACGAGGTCAGGGAACTGCTTTGTCGCGGTCCCTCAAAAGCTCAAGAGTAATGTCCATGTAAAGTCACACACACTCACACTCACGCGCAACAGGGATCTTCGGTCATGCTGGTAGTAAGCGAAGAAAGCAAAGAAATATGAGACAAAATAATCAAGATACAATGCATATTTGTCTCTAATTTAAGAAAATGACTGATGATAATTTCCTATGATTAGATCTTCCTATTTATATCCTCATATAATACAGAGGAAAAATGTGGACGTTTATTTTTTATCTATATACTAGTTCGTCGGCGGAAAGTATATGAAAAATCACATAGAAGAGCGAGGTTTGATATCTTGTACGTATTATACATATACCTGGGTGTGTTTGTATATGTATATGCCATCGAAAAAGTTCAGCAATAAGATAAAAAGCGTATACGCGAGGAAGCTAGAAGCGTGTGCAGCACTTTTAACTGCAATATTTTTTACCGTACGCTCGCAAAGTCCAGCGCGATAAGCCTGACGTTTGTATACGCAAGAACTTGTGTATATTCTTCTCATTTGTATAATATACGCTCTGCGTTTATAAAAGTGAGACTTTTGTGATGTACATGTATAAGAGCAAAACAATGCATTTAGAGATACATTCGTTATTTGAAATGCGAGTAACCTCGAAAATTCTAATGCGTTATACATAATGTATGCAATAATATGATATGTATATTGAATAAATGTATAAAGAGAATAAACTGTTCTGTTAGTATTTTTAACAATATATTTAATTTATTTAATATAACCCAGACAATTGAGAAACAATTTTGTGTATTGTTTACCGTTCAGAATTTTTTTTACGTATAAGGATATATTTGAAAGGAAGTATTTTAAAATTCATCAAGTTAATCATTCCCTATCCCTGATACGTGGGAGTAGTATACAAAACTATACGGTAAACACTTATTTCCAATAAATTTTCAATTTCAAAACATTAAATTTTTGTATTTTTTTTTAATGTTTAAAAATGAAACTTTTTCAATATTTAAAATTTTTCACTTTCTATTTAAATTAACGATCTTGATGAAAAGTTTATAAATACATATATGTATTTGTAAGAGTTTATAATTATCTTTAACTTGAGACCTTATTCATTAAAAGGGATTCCTGACCCTAATTAAAATTCCAAGGAAAACTTATGAACATATAGAGTATAAAAATACGTTTAATTTAAAGATAAATAAATCACTCGAAGGGAAATGTTTGAAAAAGACAAGATGATTGTTTCCTATGCTTAATAAATGTAAGTAGAAACAGACGAGTATACAAAGACCCGATTTCAATTAAAATTTCTTTTCAAATCTATCGTGGTGGGCCTATCTGTTCTAAGCTTTGTAAGCACTTGATTTTGTTCTGATCTCGTCGGGGACCTCATTTATAGCACATTTCTTATATGTGCTATTATTATGTATTTTAACAAAATATTTAAAAAAAAATTATGTGATCTTTCAGTACAGTTTGTCGCGGACATACAAACCATCTATAAATATTTTATGGAGTCTAATTGTTCGTTTACAAATCATACATGAAACTTTTCGACCCTGCGTATTTCGCGTGGCTACCCCCTACATATCTCTTAAATAAGGATGATACAAGCACTAAAATTAAGTTCTATATAAGTTACTATACTGTGTGTATATATATATATATATATATATTAGAAGGTGGGGGACTGGCCAAGTTTTTAAAATTTTTATAATATGTACTACGTAAAATATATATATACTTTGTAGAAAGAAACAAGTATATCAAGCAGAGTAATTGCAACATCAATGAGAGTGGTTATAAACGGTTTCACTGGAGGGCATAAATTAAGCATTCATGGAAAGACCGTAGCTCCGCTTGCACATCACATTGCATAACAGAAATGTTCGGGCGTTCAAACCCGCTGACTAAATACATATATACTAAACTGGGTCTATACTGTGTCGAAGCGAAAGCTTGCATGCGCACACCACGCAAACGCGATATGCGCGGAGAATTTAATTTTTCGTTGCGCATAAATATGCATTGCAAGCGATTGCTTCTAGTTCTCTTATATTTGTACACGAATACGCATGACCAGGAAGGAATTTTTTTACCTATTATTCATTACGTTTCTCTTTGTTAAGTCAAGTTAATTTTAAGCTCATCATCTGCGGTCAAACTTTTCTCCTGCTGCATGTATAAATGGTTGTCCAAGCTCTTTTTAACTTTCTGTTCTTGAATAAGTTCGAATCTTGCAATCGCATGACCGAAATCTTCAAGAAGCATATTTAGTTTATTTGCCCGAGCCCGTTTGAAGTTCACACTCTTTCTCTATCTATGCTTCACTCCCTCCACCTTCTCTCGTAAATGCCATTGTAGTATTTATTCATTTAATACATCGGATGATTTATATTAATTTGAAAGAATATATTTTCTACCTCTAAACAAAGTACTAAAATTCCAGGATTTTTCATATCTTCTAACGAAGGAGTCGGCTATTTGCTCAGTTGAATTCTTTAAAGGAACACCGTACTGCGTATTGTGCGTATAGTAACCGCCAATGAGCTATTTTTCGTTTATTTAGTAAACACTGAAGTTTTTTCAATTTTTCTAATTGATGCTAAAACGAGTACTCAGAGCGTTTTATAGTCCAGTGTCGCTCGGGCTCTCCCTCCACTTGTTCAAATTCTCTAATTTCCAGGCGTGCGGTCCGTTTACGCGAAGTAGGATCACGAGTTGCCGAAATCAGACAAACCGAATGATCTTGCCGGAGTTGCCTTTGTGTTGCCACTTATTAATAGAAAATCTAGTGATCTTTAACTTAATTGTCAAACCATCAACGGAAATTTTTAATCCTCAGTCCTTTTGTTTCTTTCGCAGTACTGCCTTCAACTATTATCATTCTTAAAACAATCACACCGGACTTAAATCGATTTTTCTTTGATGCCTTCTATTACGTCATTCCGTCACTTGAGCACTACTCCCAGGCGCTCCCTGCTATTGCAACAATAAAAGTTTACAGCATTTTTCTTATCTTGTAGAGTCCGTGAACATTACGTTACATCTGTTGAACGAATTAAATATTTCAGCAACGTGGCAACAGCGCTGAATTAGCAATATAATAGTTCGCATCACCTTCTTGCATACCTCCCATTGTTTATGGTTATACGTCTGAGGAGCACGAGCTTTCATATCCATTTTCTATATTTGAATGCAATCACTATTAATTTAATTAGTAATAAGTGCACTTTAGTTAAGTTTTCGAATTCGATAAGTTAATATCAAATCATTTATCGTGAGGTTGTGTCAGTAGTTTACACGGAGAAAAATTTCCTTAACCATTTTTCTCCGTGTAGGAATAAAATCGTGAAGCAACTTAAAGTTTACGTTCTGTGATTTTATTGAGTTCGGAAAGAAGTGCATGTTGTATATGATATGCATCAACTCGACTGGCTCTTACTTGAATCAGTTCAATCCACTTGATCAATCTTTAATTAACTCATGGTCTCAACTTAGTCGCTGACTCAACTGAGTCGCGAAATCAAGTGACTAATGTCTCTTTTTGGATTCGGCAGATTAGTTCGTTTCCGGTTGAAAATTCAAAGAGATGCTATAAAAAAAATATGTGTACCAGAATCTGTCGGTATGCTGAATGCCTGACAAGCGGAAAAGCGTGTCATGTGAAGCGTGAATATCTTTTAGCGAGTTTAGTTTCTGGAATTTTATATATAGCTAAAGAGAAAAAGATATTTTGACACAGTCGATAGAATTTAATGACATATAAACTTAAAGTGCAATAGAATAAAGTATCGAGAGATAACAGTAGCAGGCACTTTCTCTTGATCATGGTATTTTGGACGTATGATATTTTCTTATTAGTCTTTGTCCTATTGCATATAAGAAATTCGAAAATTCTGTTGGTTTTTATAAATCCATTTAATTAGTGTCATTCGTTTAAATGTGTAATAAAAATAAAAATTTATTTATTTATGTATTTATTACATACAATTTTTGAATAAAATTAATTATTAGTTATTGTATTAAAATATAGAAAGCGAGCTTGAAAGCTCGTCTGATGTATATAACCATAAACAATAGGGGATAGGTGTACAAGATGCTGATGCGATGTATCAAACTGCTACTTCATCACTGTTGCCACGTTACTGAAATATGCAAATTTGTTTGAGCAGATGAAGTTCACAGGCTGTACATGGTGTTTGATCGATTGATACAAATTGTCCCTAATTTCATTCTATTAACCCAAGAGCCGCTGATCGGACTAACCACAATCTCGACATCTAGCGAGCTTAAAAAAGTAAATGAGCCACTGCCAATAAAGCGACTTACCTGCAATACCAGCGCTTCCACTCACAGTCGGCATGGTAGAATTTATTACATTTAGATCAGTTGACTTCGAAACTTTGCAAAAAGATGGCGATTTGAAATAACTCATTTTCCCAGTAGAAAAAATATAGTGTCAGACCATAAATTAAATTAAGCTAGCGACACTGTACCTAATTACATGCTCTAAACACGGATACAAAAGTATAATCAACATTGACACAACACGACAACTTTAATTAAGTGTCAATAGCCCCCCTTGAAGAATTTTTTTTTTAGATTCTGAATTATAGTTATTGCAATATGAAGCGCGACATAAGCATATGTATGCATGTATATAAATGATATAGTATTAAGCTTAATTCTGAAAAAGGATTTCATTTTGATGTACAACGAAATATAATTTCAATTTTACTATGAAAGGAATTCTCTTTGTCACAATGCAACTTTGCTTTACGAACAGGTATTCCTTTTTATGACGAAAAGAAATCCATTCAGTATCTAGTTCAAGAGGACATTTCTTTTCTGACAAAAAGATTCTTTTCGTCACAAAAAAGGATTGTTTTTTCAGCGTAAGCATCAGCTAATGCTATAGGCTGTGTGCATCTCGCGGCGAAATCTCGCAATACAGTACCCCCACAATGATATAGTATATCTATATATTCTCGTATATAGATATGCTCTCTGAAGTAAAATTCAGGGATTCCCCGGCGCCACCGTCGCTATGTACCCAACCTATATTTCTTTAAATATATAATATGCAATACTTCTTTATATATATAAATAACATTATATTGGATTTTTTTTCAGTTACCGGATCTGAACAATCTCGATGAAAAGGTGAGCGATAGAATATAATTATGTTCATAGTCATTATTTTTTTATGTATATGATGTAGTGTAAGATCATGACAAATAGTTTTTTATAACTGAGTGTGTAAAACTCGACTTTAGATGCCTGTTTAGCGTGCTTAAAGTACCCATTTTTTTCGCTAGTACGTAAAGTGTTTTACTGAGTGGATAAACGTGAAAAAACAAATTGGTTGCTTAATCCACACTAAAAAGGCATCTGAGTCGAGTTTTACGAACTCACGTAAAAAAAATATGGTTCGACACATGTGCACGAAGCAAGTGAACTTTGCTCGGATGTATTGTTACTTTCACTTCGCTCGGGCGACAAATTACACCCGTGCCAGCATCGCCTGCTTTACGCACTAGCATCGAAATATATTATTCCGTAGGTATCGAATCCTATTTTTTTTTAACTGAGTGAGCAAAGCTCGAATTTTTGTGTTAGTTTTCTTCTTGTAAACCATAGATCTCGATCTAAATACAATCGATTCATTTGTATTCAATAACGGCAGGCAATAATCGTGTTCTTCCTGCCTTTCTCTCTATCGTCTATTTGAAAGCGATTGATTCACGAAACTAATGAGTGAATCTATATTTAATTTTTTTCGCTGACATGATTGAAAGAGACGAATGAAAAGTTAATTTTGCAGCAATTTCTTTCACAAAACGTAGAATGCCCTGACGACATCGAGACCAGTTAGACTGTTTAACCAAAATTTGAACTAATATCACGCAATAGGAATAGAATAAGCTAACGTAGAAATCTACTAATAATAAAGCAAGTGCAGCGATTGTATTAAGACGAATTTAGATTTAAACGAATAAACCTAAGATTAGGCCCACGTAAATTATCATTTGGCTGCATAAAATGAAACTAACTTATATTAATACATATTTTCACATTATTTTTATAATAAGTATTGTTTGCACTGTGTTTGAATAAGATTTTATTTCCGTTAGTTCATCCAAAATTACTATGCACACCTTGAACTAAATAATGCTTTATTTATAAAATCTTGCAAAATAACGTACGTATATCAGATAATAAATTAAAGCTATGAATACTCACAGAGAAATGAATATTGCAGTAAAAAATACAATAGCATTCAGTAAGTCAATAACAAATGTCCGAAAGCAAATAGATTCCAGCAGTTTTTAAGAAATTTTACAATCGATTTATAAATTATAATACTGTCCGCGATTCTCTCTCTCTCTTTCTCTCTCTCACACTACCACACACACAACACATACACACACACACACACGGGCGCTTACTGTCACTTAATGAACAGAGAAATTGTGCGATAACAATTGCGAGCACAGTATATTTTTCATAGTAAATTTACAACGATGAACAATACTAAATTTTGTGGTTAGAAATTTAAAAATGATTACTATTATACACTATTTATCATTATTTGTCAATAATGATATATATAAACTTTAATATAATATTTATACTTCTACTACTACTAGTTATTTAATTTTGAAAATTTAAACTCATTCATATTTTACACCAAATTGAAGGACTGATCATATTGGTTTTATCTTAGCTTCTCTTCTACTGATCATCACTTTTTTATAAGGTGATTTAAAACTCATTAGTGGAAATATACATATGAACTTACAGAATTATTGTTACTGAACAGAAAAAAAATCATAACTTTCTTGAAATTATAATGCTAATCTATATGCATTTATATTGGTAATGCTATATTTACTATATAGAAGGTAGTCTATTAAGTTAGTTCTATTTCTATAATCATCAACAAAAGTTTAGTGAGCGATGATCCGAGAGTTTGCCCGTGCTTTGTTATGTCGCGGGAAAGAGAAGCTCTTTAAGACGTCTAAAAGTCACGTGGCTGTAAGCCCCTCCTTAATAGTTCTCTCTCTCACTCTCTCATCAATTCATTTGAATATTTTGACTATATCAATTTATTTTACAATTAAACCTAGATCTCCAAAATTTTGAGAATAATATTTATGTATGATGCTGTTTTCTATAAAATTAGCTTTTTAATGAGAATTGTATAAGAAATTTTTTATAATCTATGAAAACGTATGGTTCTTCCATCGCGATTCAGTATTTACTTTATGAAAAATTAATTGCGTTTAGATATTATCACAAAGAAAATATGACTAAAATTTTAAGAAATTTGTAAGAAAGTTGAAAACCCGATGTACTTCTTTAACGAGTGCTTACGTACCCGCGTATACTCTGTACACTCGCGGAGCGAGCGAGAGAGAGAGAGAGCGATGCAAATCGCAGCGGCAGCAGTCTCCCTATATATGGCAGCTCTTGGTAAACAACAGTGGTTGCCAAATCGGGGCCGCTATTAATAACAAGTGCCGCTCCCAATGCTACCGCTGTAGCTGCTGCCGATAGCAGATATCGGGGCTCCCACGCATAAGACCGTGAAATAAGAGGTGCTTTTCAATAAATGTACGTTTCTATTTTCTTAAATTTTCGTCTACTTAACCCATTAACGCCCAAATGTCGATTTTTTCTTCTCATATTTCGACGCTATAATTTTTAATGTAAACATCGCAGGAAAAATTAAAAATACAGTGTTTCCGATAGTAAAAAATCTGATCTTTCAAATATCTGAGCCAGAATTGACCTAAACGTCAAATTAAAAAAGTTACCTGTTATTTTTCAGAAAAAAACGTAATTTTTAAAATTTTTTTTCAAAAATTCGATATTTTGAATTTGGAAAAGTCTTAGTGGGTGCTTATTATTTAGATCAAAGGTGATCGGAACATTTTCTCTTTGAAACCTAGTCAGAATTTTTTAATTTTATTCATTAGAAGCCGAGATATTGCAATTTAAGCGTTGGAAATAGTATTAAATTCCGTAATTCTGAATTAAATAGTATACGAAAATTTTTGCTATTAATCTTGATAGTTTCATTTGAAAGCTTATCTTTTAACCTTTAATTTCTTTTTTTAGTCGAATCTGTAGGATTTTTTCAAGCCAAGATGTCGAAGTGTGAAGATTTGAATCTACTAACCTAGATATTGTCATTTTGGTGCAACCTACGAAAATAATATGAGTTTTTTTTTCATTAAACTGTAATATATCGGCTTGAAAAAATCGCACACAGTCAAATAGAAAACGAAATTAAAGCTTAGGAGACAAACTTTATAGTGAAATTGGTTAAATTTATGAAAAAAATTTCTTTAAATCGTATATTCCAAAAATTTAAATAGGAGGTGTTTTAGGTAATATTAACGTTATTCTCAATATTAAAGAGCAATATCTGAGCTTCTAATGAATAAAATTTAAATATTCTGACTAGGTTTCAAAGAGGAGATGTTCCGATCACCTTTGATCTAAATAATAAGCACCCACTAAGGCTTTTCCAAATTCGAAATATGGAATTTTTGAAAAAAAAAATTAAAAAATTACGTTTTTTTCCAAAAAATAAGCTATAACTTTTTTAATTTGACGTTTAGGTTAATTCTGGCAGAGGCATTTGAAAGATCAGACTTTATGCTATCGGGAACACTATATTTTGAATTTTTCCTACAATGTTTACATTAAAAATTATAGCGTCGAAAGATGAGAAGAAAAAATCGACATTTGGGCGTTAATGGGTTAAAGGGAAAGATTCCTACTTTACCGATTTGCATGTAAGTATATGAAGATAGAAATAAATTTTTGGAAAAAAGTCTGTTAGCCCCTCGGCAATGGTTTAAACATTAAATTTCATTCAGTTTCATTAAATTTTTTATTTTGAGAAAGGCCTTCGGAGATACAAATCTTTGTGACTTGTTAATGGAATTTTATGAAATTGGAATGACATAATGTTTTAATCATTACCGAGGGGCTAACAGATTTTTTCCAAAAATAAATCTCTATCTTTACGTATTTCATTAAAAACAAAAATATCTACTGTAACGGTAAGGTAAGAATGTTTCCAACTCTAGCGAATCTTAGGAGACAAGTTTATTTTTAAATTTAAAATGGATAAAGCTTTCAAGTCCCCAATGTTTAAACTAAATAAAAAGTAGGATCTATTATACTAGTCATACTAGAACAGTCAAGATAAAACATATCTATCGCCAAGAAAAATATTGCGAGCAGTAGCAAACTAATTGAATTAGGACTCTAAGACTTTCATTTTTTTAAACTTTTTTTTTTAAATAAAATATACTTTTTTTATTAAAACATATTTTAATATACACACTAGTGTTACTGTTACAATAATACTATAATACAAATTATCCCGTTGAAGTATAAAAATAACGTTTTCAACAATTGATTTACACGTAAAAACAGCCTGTTAACATCGAAATGTGTATTTTTTAATCCTCAATTTTCAACTCTAATTTTTTAACTGTTTTTTCGTTGATGAGAATTTTCGTTGTAATAAAGATGATAATATCTTTAACACATAAATATCGCATTTTGTTTCATTTGAATAATCTTACAGTTTAATAAAGCCAATTCATAATTTCTCCTATCGGTACCAAGTAATATTTGTTACTCATTGAAACGAAATAAACAAAGATGCCGTGTGCAACACAAATAATTCGAAAAATTTACCATGTCGTATGCGCTTGCTCCACTCAGCGATAGTGTTTATCTGCTGCTATTGTTTGTTTCGACTGGCTGAGATAAAAGATCGTTGGAAAGCTATGCTACTCTCATCCATTCTCTTTTCTGGTCCTGGTAAAAGATGCGTAATAGCAGAAAAAACGAGCTAGCAGACGCATGACAGTGTCGAAATCTTGGTAGCGGATAAAGAGGGAAAAATAATAAGAAAGAGCATCCGTCATTAATGACATTATGCAACACAGAGAAAAAGCATTAATTATTTAGAGGAGTCACTATGTCAGCTGTTTAAACTACTTGAATTTTTTAGTAATAAAATAATATACAGGTATAGTTCACTTTACTCAATTTTACAAGGAGATATGTGATACAAACTAGATTCTCTATCACCAGCCAGTATCAAGTGGAATTTGATACAATTTTTGCTAAAGCACAGTTTGTAAAATTGAATTATATGCAATTATTTAAGAATTTTATTACGATTTTGCCAACTAATCTTTAACAAGCAGCTGGATGATAGCTCAAATGGAAAGAAGCAGAATATTTGAATACGCGTGAAAATAAAGTTGAAAGAATAGTTGTTGAAAGGGTAAAAGTAGTTTAAGTAATATGAGCCGAAAACATACGCGATAAGAGTTGCTTATCGTAACCTTATTGACAATAGTTTCCTTACCAATTATTGTAACCGCCGGCGCATTGTTGATCATTCCGTCAACCCATTAACGCTCAAACGGCCCATATTTCGAGTAAGTTTTCAACGTGATTATTTCTTATGTTATCTGCTTTGAAAAAATTTTGTTTTCATATATTCCGACGTGAAATTTCACGCTCTTTCAGAATTCGTAGTCAGAATTACGATTTAACCTCAAGAAAAACAAATATTGCCGATTTGAACATAAAAACGTGAAAATTTTCTAAAAAAATTTTATCTGGATTTTTTTTGCAATGATACCGCAAAGGTATCCCCTTATAATTATGATCAGAGGTGATCATGGCAGTTGAAGTTTGACAGGAAATTTTTATATTAATGTTAAACAACCCCATTTTTGCAAAATGACACTACTGATAAATTTGACTACTGGGGTGAACGCTTTAGCTTTTTATAATTTGATTTAAAAAAATACATCACATAGATTTAGCCAAATCTGCTATTCAGAGGGCTGTCCCTTTCGAGCGGATACTCGCTTTGTTTAATAACAATAATAAACAAAATTAATTATAACTTTTTTACATACTTAACTACTGAGCGTGGGCGATAACTTCAGTTATCTAAAGAATGGTTTATTGTTTGCAAGTTAACGAGACATTCGTACTCTGTAAAGCGAACCCATTAAAGTGTTACCAATTGAAGTTTGAATAAAACTTCTACAATGTGTGCAGTTTAAAAATCAATTGCGCTAGTCGATTATTACCCTCGTTTTCAAGTGCTACGTTGATAGACCGGTGATTTTACTCACTCGCTAAAAATAGTGACGAAAATAATACTGGAGTTGTATAAAAAACATAGTGCGATCCGCTCGAAAACGTGTTCTTAACTAACAGAATCAAGGTCGCACCTCGCGTGCGCGTATCTTTATTTCGGCTATACTGAAGCATATATGGGCTCCTTAAACTAAATAACACAAGCCATACAAAATGTTAAGTCCATTCTACAGAATCGCCATTCAAAGAAGAAAGAAAAAAATCGTTTCTTAATGACCTTCAGCGGATTATCTACTTTGTTGCAAATTTCTTGAAAAATCTTGGTTATACTTTGTTTGTGATATTACCTCAAAATAATTTAATTTTTAGAGCCTCCTTGAAACCGTTTAATTCGGATAAAATCCGATATCCAAACACAGTGAGAGCGACGATTTCACTAATGGCTCGACTCCTGGTCATAGAGAAAAAAAATGGCGATCGTAACAGCAATACGGTTTTCGCAAAGGACTTGATCGTCTACAATTTTTAATTAATGTTGAAGCTATCGTTCCTTGTTGGTTTCGTTATAGGTGTAAACTCTAATAAATAGATTTTTCATAATGTAAGTTATTTTGAAAAATAGTTAATGTTTTTTAAATAAATAAAAAATCTAAACCTTCGCACCATTTTTTTGGAATTTCCCGAGCCTCGCAACAAGCATAACGTATGTATGCATTGTCGTGTATGTATCGCGAGGCCCAGGAGAGAACTCGATCGTCTAAAATTTTTGTTTTAATGATATAATTGGCTGTTATTCAAGCGATCGTCTATAGGGCAATAGCTAAGTATCGTAATTCTACTAGTCTAGCCAAAAATATTAGATAATTTAGCCATTATTTTGACTGCAGTAGTACCGTGAATAGTTAGTAGCTGACGCTCGAAAATTCTCTCCAAGCTTCTTCCTGTGTACCAGCCTGAAAATTTTACATGAGGTCTCACATGAGTATTTGAAAATTTGAAATTCTGCAAAATATAAAAAATTACAATTGACTAATAACTTTATAGTTGTAAGTCAATTTTCCCTATTTGCTAGTATTACCTTACTTGTAATAATTTACCAAGTCTAAACAAACAAAACGCACTCGAAAACGTGTCTGCGTTTGCTCGGGTTATAGGCGAGTGCGCGCAGACTGTTATTTGTCGTCGTTTAATATACGTCGCATACAGTGAACATGCTCCGATGCACACAGTTGCTATAGTGCCCAGAAAAGCTTGTTGTGACACTCGTATAATGAGGCGTCCAACTAGTATAGAGTGACTGTAGATAGTACACGTGCCGGTGCATATTGCGTCGCCATCGCTGTCGTCGCTTCCCGATTAACCCGCTACATCGCTATTATGATAAATTAATGCGGCGCGACATTGTATATTTTCTATCCTCTCGTCTGCGCTACTGCTGGCACTGCTACCGCTGATACTGCTGCTAAAACCCGTTATTATAGACCCTTTCGCAGAAAATTCGAGCTTTTCGCATTTGAGCGGTATTTCTTGGCATGTACTGCATTCTTAACAACGTTTTAAAACCCAACGTGCCACTGGTGACAAAGTTTTTTCAAAAACTTAATAATTATCTTGATATATTTTGTTAAATGCAAAAGCCGATAAGATAGAATTTTTTTCAGTATTATAGCACACCCTCTTCAACAAAAAAATCTGAAAAAGGATTGGTTCAGTTCTGAAAAAATTAATGGAGATAGCTGAATTTAAACCATAAAATCTCAAAGAGGTTTGGTCAAAATTCCATGGTGCTAAAATCTTTAATGTAAATGAAATATACCAAACTTATTACCATCACATAAAATGAAAACGAATTACATTGCGGTTAAGACATATAATACTTATCCTAAAGAGCAAAATCTTACATTTCATCTAAAGTTTAGTGCAAAATGATATGTGTTATGACGCATTTGCGATGGATATAATCAATATGTTTGATATACTATTCAAGATCGCGTATCGTATTTTTTACGAAGTCCAAAGAAAGATACAGTAACTATTATCTAGCTAATAAAAGATCATCGAGCTCGAAAATTACGCAACGTTCTATTAAAATTCTGATAATTCAAATGGATGTAATAGTGACTAAATGTTTTTAGACGATAATCTATCTAGCGAGCGTGTGAGAGAACAGAAACAATCTTTTGCGCAGTGACTTACGATGTATATTTTTCTCTACATGCACGTGTAGCCACATTCATGGATTTGCGCCAAAGAAGATCTCTGTATCCATTCTCAATCAAACAAACAAACTATTTATTTAAAAATGTATATCTCGCCACATCAATGCAACTATTATATCACTAATATTGCATGCACATATTTTATATCTTATTTGATAAAGATGCGCTTATAATACTATAGCTTTTTTAAATTGACACTGAAAATAAGTTTGAACATAAGTATCTGTTAATTTAAGTGAACATAGAGACACATTTCATCTATATTAAAGCATATTAAAGAAAATACACTGCTAACTGCTTAAGCAGTTTCCTTTATCAAAGAAAGTCTCAATTTTACTCAATGTTGTATTTTGCCTTTTAAAGAACACACGAAAAAATATCGCAAGCAAACATTATTTAATTTATCTCGGCAGATTACACTGAAGTAGGAATTAAGCAATATGTATTGAAGTTATTGGGCAAATGTTACTGAAAATATTCGGTAATAGATACTGAAATAACAGTCTAATATAAAGTGCCTAAATAATCAAGCAAAGATTACTTTGCCGTCTTCCAATCGCGAGTGTGTATAATACACTCTCTTTTACTAAAATGTAAACATTAACTTTTCAAGTTATTTAATTTATAAGTCCTAATTTTATATTCAATATTTTCCGAATTTGTACACCCTGTGTATTAAATACGCTTGTCGGTTGTCTATGTACATATCACACGGTGTAAACAAC
>UELU01143756.1:7854-23630 GCA_900490025.1 Megastigmus dorsalis | reverse complement strand
TATATATATATATATATATATATCTCCTGCGTGTGCTCGGATTGAAAAAGTACTGCTCTGCTCGTCTGCCTTATTGCTCGTATGTGGAGAAAACTTATTCACGTTAAATCCACTGTAAGGGGATCTAGTTTAAGGATGGAATGGTAATGTTCTGTTTGTTTATGCTCAACTCTTTAAATTCTTAATCATACATAACATATTAAAATATATTGTATGTATTGCTGAAGGAATGGCTCACCTTATTTATATTTATTTACTTTAAATTTATAGGCTGGGGACATTAGCAATCAATTTCTGCCCTGCATATTGTAAAATATATGTACATCGATCGCGATATTTTCATTTAAAATGATATTCAAGCCATGACTCTAATCGGTCAAGAATACAAAAATTGTACAAAATGGATTGTATCGTATGCAATTTTTGGAAAGTGGATAGCTTGTAACCTAAATCTAAAAGCTTGAGTGGCACCTCGGTAGCACTCAAATTGAAATAAATCAAAATATTCGTTAATGGTCGGTCGGGTTTTAGTGGCTGGTTGACTGCGGTGTGTAAGTGCATTAAGCTATTGTCTGTCTGTAAACGCTTTTAACGGTGTCAAGAGATCTCTTATATTGTCGGCAGCTGTGCAGAAAAAAGATGTTTTTCAAAAGCATTGTGGAAATAAAGACAGAGCTAAATAAAGAATACTTGCAGGTTAAAAAGCAACTCGTCTGACTATTAGCTTGAAGCTATTGCTGGCATTCTCGTTTTCCATTAATTCCTCGTTATTTCGTTGTACACGTGTATTTTTTAATATTTTAACGTCGCAGGAAAAGCGACTTTAATAAGCAAGATTACTTGAAACAGAATTAAACATAATACCGTAACGAAATAGATTGTTTGTATTGCACACACACACATGTATTGGAATGGTTTACTTGAAGTAACTCGTAAAGCGAGATAAAAGTTGCTCCATTCGGCCAATGTAGTCTCTTTTATATCCACCCAGTCTTTACGTTCTCTCTTTACGTGCTTTTATAGTCTACATTATTGTGAAATCTTTAGCTCGCCAAATCGTCCTCCCATTAATGTAAGCTCCTTTACGAAATTTTTATTGTGAACCATCTGATTTCAATAATAGCCCAATATCGCTCGAAATATTTATTATAATGTCAAATGAAAATGTATTAACAATATTTTGAAAATTACCTTGAATTTATTAAATACAATTTGGTTGCATATACAAAAAACTACAATTTACTTGAGTTGCGGATAACAAAAAACGCAATCTCCCTTCCATTTATAGATAATATGCAGTTATAGTGGTCTCGATGACGTCAGCTGCGTTGTGTGCCTTTTCTACTCATTGTTTTATTCCAGGCGTCTTTTCATAGAACATACTTGCAGGGGGAATGTCAGAAAAGAGTAATTGGCTAATGTGCGCAATTAGCGTTAATGTTCACGGAGTGTGAACGTTGAAACATATATAGTATCAATATTATAGGAGAAACTACATGCATGTATATTCGCGCGGGATCATATTTAGCAAATGAGTGACTCTCCCATTCTCTTTTTTAATTAGTTTCTATCGCTGTGCAAACGTTTGCTCCGATTCTTGAGCAATTAGCAGAAATCGAACGAGCGTACGGTGTAAATTAATCCGAAGCTGGGCGGAGCCGATGTGAAATCCATTATTACCGCGGACTCCGCGTTTCGCGCGACATCTTGTAACACTTGATTATTTCGCAAATGGAGTGCACATACGCTGTGACTGAATTACTAAATTCAAATCAAAAATACACCTCGGACCGATGGTCGCGGAGACTTTCGCTAGTTTCAAATCGAGCTCAAATCCCGCGGACCACAAGCGATTGCCTGCAGCCAGTTAATACGAGAAAGCTGCCCTGGTACAGGGCAGCTCTTGCGGTCGCTCGACTGTCGATACGGCCGCTGCTCTCGCTTGCACTCTGTATATCTCATTTTCCTTGCACCGTCACAACCACTCAGCCCTTATATACGTCTCCCGGCGCGCATACAACGTCATAGCGACTTGTTTGTATGCTCTTTAGCGCGGGAGCGGCTGCTGCTACTCCACTACGGCTCGCCACCGCACCGAGAAATTAGTATAATTAGGAAAAGAACGGTCATCTGTAATCTTTCACCTAATATCCTCGTAATTGCCGCTTGCTGCTTTTCTCACTCTCTCTCTCTCTCTCTTGCGCGCGCGCACAGCTCCTGCAGAAATAATTTCATTTGCATAACGATTATACGATTACCTGCTGCTGTTGCATCGCCTTGTATATGCGGCCAGGCCTCGGGGGCGAGCTGCTGCTACGGAGAAGGCGAGCTTGTGAAATTAGCCCCTCTCTCTCCCTCTCTCTCTCTCTTACTAGCCGCGAGCAGACGGCTGTGTAACGTCTATTAAGGCGCGAAATTTCTGTTTGTCCCGGGCGTTTAAAACGATGCGTCTCTCTATCTCGTAAAATTCGGATGTCCGTACATAAAGCGAGGACGTCGAGCTTTAATGCTACGCGCCTATAACAGCGACGAGACCAACGATTTTTCATATAGGCTCGTTTTCGATTTTATCACTTTGCGACGCTGCGGAACTGTTCACTTTCCGCACTTTATGGGGACACCGATCACATATTTTGGATGACTCGAACAACGATTTCGTAGACTTGTGAAGATTTCATTTCGTTTCTACATGACTGTCATAAATGAGTTGAAATGATTTCGTCGATCGTGGTTTCGAATTCATTCGTACTAAATATATTATTTCATGTCCGCCATGACTCGAAAAATGTATAAACTGATTGAATGTTGAATAAGAGCTCGGAATGATAATCATGAATTTATAATACCGGGGACAATATTTCAATATATTTTAAAAAGTTTGCATACTTTATAAAGTATACTGTTTTATTAATATTTGAAATATATTTTGGTTAGTTAGAGAACCATGGCGAATTTTACGTTATTTCTAATGATTCCAATGAAGAATGAATGAATATTATTTTGACATACCGTTATCGAATATTATTGCTTATCCGATTGCAGCAGAAACGTTATTTTCAAATTATTGCAATATTATTTGTCAATTAAACATTTTCTCTTTTATAGTAGTACACAATTATGGTAAAAGATTATATAATCGAATCTCTATCGGCGTAACATTTTGCACGTGAACATTAGTTATTCCAACCGTCCAGCACCTGCGCGCCAGATTATATTGGTTTTCTATAACTGCTATACATATTTCGCGCTTCAGGCTAAATAAGTTGTATAGTTATTACAAACAGTCACATTCACTTGGTGATAATAGCAGCAGCCCAATGCAGCGGTACAATTGCGCAGTCAAATGAACGAGTTGAAAATTTAAAGCGACCTATCAAAAATCGAATAAAATTGCTCGGTGAAAATCACCAGGTAATCGATTCGGATGCACAATCTCAAAAATCGCTCGTATTAAAAGCAAATGATTAACGAGGCAACGGTAGCCGCACGTCCCTATGCATAAGATGGTTAATCAGGAGAAAAGCAATGAATCTGCAGCGGAGGAGAGGAAGAAGGAAATTCCACGGCAATACTTTCCCCCGTCACGTAAGCTATTTCTCCAGATCGTGCCGTCTCGTAAATTCGCGAAATTCGTTACGGGCCCCGGGTTGGGTATATATACTCCGGCAACCGGCAACGCAGTTCGGGATTTTAAAATCATTCCTCTTCAATTCACCTGTCGCTTCGACCAAGTACAAGCCCTACGTCTTTTCGAACCTATAGAGAAAAAGCGCGCGCGCCACGGAGAGTGAAAGAGAGAGAGAAGAGAGAGAGAAGAGAGCACAGGGGGTTCCACTTTCTCTCGCTCGCTCGCTCGCTCCTACTTTTACGCCGTCATTTTCTTCTCTACTCGGCTCTTCTTCTCCGTTGTCGTAAGCTTCCTTTCCCGTATACGATACGGAGATTTTAGAGGGACAAATCCCACGAGACGGGACGTCGTTTCCACAGCTCGGAGCTATCGGTCCGTATCCAAGTTTCTACGAAACCCCTACTCTCTCTGCCCTACCATTTTCCTCTTTCTCTCTATACTGTCTTTCGGTCTCTTCTCTCTCTTCCCTCTTCTCCTAACTCGCTTTTTTTCATTTCCCTCCGCATCTCCGTACCGCCGCGATCCTCAAAAGTGTATTTTTCAAATAACGAGTTTATCCTTCTCAGTGATCTATCGAAATTATTCATTATAGTGCGAGGATTTAATCGTATAAAGCCAGTTCTTTCATTTTTAAGGCTACATAATTTGCTCTTCATTTCTATACATAAAAAAGACGAATGTTATAAGGTTTCCTTGAGGTGCAGTGATTATAGAGGAAACCTACGAAGTCCATTTTTTCATTTAGGAAGTAATAAATCATTGAATGGAAAAAAGTTAAAAACATTTTTATCCAAAATCGATATCTTCTCATACTTTTATATATCCTTTTTTATTTCTCTTTAAACTGGAATAAAATATAATTAGTGAATGAGAATTGAATATATTCAGTTAATTTTCATAATTTTTACGTTATCCAGTTCTTTCACAATACTGTAGAAAAATCCAACCTCAAAGTAATTTGATCGATACAAATGTTTTCCCTCCATAATTATTGTTTAGAGAATTGAATGTTTGCCAATTTAAATAAATGGATTTTTATTTAATGAAGCTGACACAGCATTCTTGGCGCAATTTCCGTGCTTCCAGAAAACGTGCTAATGCAACGGCTTTGTCTGTCCGATTATACGTAGGTATCCCCGCCCCATTACACCTCTAATCACCCCTAAATGACTTAATTCATTCCACTTTATCCCGATTAAATCCGAAACTCCCCTATCAACCCTCATACTAATGTATTTGCACTGCGATATAGCTATTCATAATCTCATATCATAATAATTTCATATTCAAAAGTGAACTTTTATACATTATCACCTGGCAATTTTTTTAACGATTTTTTTTTAATTATTACGCTTTTATATAGAGAAAGATACATAGCTGTGATAAAAGTTTCATTTATTCTCACGAAAGCCATGATGAACGTGTACAGAAGTAACAAAGGAACATTGCATTTATGTGTAAATACAGATGCTTATCCAGTATATGACGACACACATTTTGCTATGCATGAAACAAATCTACTTCAGTATATATACAATTGAGTATTCTTCCAAAGCTATACTAGATAGAATTGGATTTGATTTTTATCAAGCTTTCCATTTGTTACTCCCGATGAATTTATTTTATATTAAGAGTCTCATTTTCATATTAAGTCTATGTTTATATATCGTTTGTAGCAAAAAATATAACCAATAGAGAATCTTATCAATTTTATCGAAAACAATAAAAAAAAAAACATACTCGATGCATTTATACAATACAATAATAAGACAGGCAAATACTTCACAGACATTGAACCGACCACTTTTATTCCCGCTGCAGAGACAAAAAGAATCTGCATTTCTTTAAAATTCACCTATTCGAACAGCCAGATCAGGTTTGTCTGACGAAAAGAGAGGGAAAAAAAAACGAAGCGAGAGGAACCGAAGCAGTACACACGACACAAGCGCAAAACATTTACATCCGTTTGCATTCCTCTCGCTCTATGAATATTTAAAACGAAGCCGACATCCATCTTCGTAAACAATCGTACGTACACCTCTCGCTAAATATAAACAAAAATTTAAATTCACAAAAGAAAGGCGGACCTGGAAATATACATTTTTAAAAATTTGTATACATACTCAAGTTGTATTTTTACGAAAGTACAAGGCAACGGTGGCGAAAAACGAGGGAAAAAAAAAACCGTCGAGAAGATGTCCCAGACAGCCGATTTACCCATCCCTACTGCATCTCTCTCTCTCTCTCTGTCTCTCTCCATCTACTTCCTTCTGTGCTCGTTCTCGCGTAGCGAACTCGCGAAACCGTAGAGAGAAGCTGTGCTACACAAGAGCCCGAAGAACAAGCAGCAGCAGCAGCAGCAGCAGTAGCAGTAGAAGAAGAAGTGGATTCTTGAGAAAGAGAAGCCGGAGAGACAAATTATTGGTACAAGCCCAGTCTTCCAGATACTCGTCGTTCCGTTATCGTGTGCGCTTCTCTCTCTCTCTCTCTCTCTCTCTCTCTCTCGTTCCCTCTCTATTTCTCTCCTTTTACAAAACTCTCAGTTGCGATTTCGAAGCTCACACCCAGCGCGCAAGGAGATACATATAACAGGTGACTACAGTGCGCTCGCGTATAAGTACAAGGCTACATGCCGGAAATAATGGAGGATTCGAGCTGACAAAGGAAATAAAGCAGAGTAGAAAAAAGTAAAAATAAAATAACATAAAAGGGAATAAAATAAGATGGCAACAAGCTCGAAATGAGCTACCGAAGCATGGAGTAGCTATGCAAATATACAAGTGGGACAAGTCTCGAGAGTTAGCGCGGGGGCGGATGGGAGGCGGGGAAATAATAGAAATAAGGAGAAGGAGACGGCGGCATCAACGGACGGGGGTGAAAGGTTTTACCAAAGTGAAAAACAGGAAAGGAAGGAGTGCAGGGAGAATTCAAAGTTTCGAACGCCGTCGGGGCTCGTAACAATTATCGTAAAGGCAACAGTTCCGCAAAATTTCGCGGCGAACCCATAGCCATTAGCCGTTCCGAGCGAGGAAAAGAGTTTCGGTAACTCGGCGCGCAGCGTATAAACGAACGCTACCGCTACACACATACATATATGTATATATCCATTTTTTAACGATCTCCCGTTTTCGCCCCCTCGAGGATATTGACACGTCGTACGCAATAAATAATTCCTTTTTATGTGACACTATTCTTGTGTGTCTATATACATGGACCGTGGATCTGAATTTTACGACGGGAGATTAACGCGATGCTTTACCGCTCGCTGATTTTCCAAAAAGGAGGAACGTTTTCGCTCGCAAACTGTATCCTGAGCTGGAGCTGTTGCGGCTATAGGTATATATAGTAGCGCAGAAACGACGCGGCGTCTCCTATCGCGCTGTAAAATAAAGCCCCGATAAGAAAAAAAACTTTCGTAGTAAAACGGACGGCAATTATTATTCCCCCATTCCTTTAAAAGCATGAATGGTAATGTCCCTGCATTTCAAAGTTTCCCGCGCGTATTTCTCCAGGCTTACCTATATACATGAGAATTCGATGGAAAAATAAAGTGAATTTATTGGTTGCGATCTTGTAATATTTCTAAGAAATACAAGTTTTTGTTATTGCAATT
Source organism: Megastigmus dorsalis (assembly GCA_900490025.1). Taxonomy (NCBI): domain Eukaryota; kingdom Metazoa; phylum Arthropoda; class Insecta; order Hymenoptera; family Megastigmidae; genus Megastigmus; species Megastigmus dorsalis. The sequence continues at coordinate 16,389 of UELU01143756.1, read as the reverse complement.
AAGGTATAAAGAATCATCGAACAAGTTTGATTTACCAACGCTTTCATTAAGGTGCGCGTGATATGTTTTAAACTGCTATTGAACCACGTTTTCAATCAAACTGTACCCTACAAGTATCTATTGGTGCGCAATCAACTATTCACGATTGTTTTATCAACTCCAAGCATCAATTATAGGTGAAAAGCGGCCAAAAGGACTTTGAATTCATCAAAGTTTGGTAGGCGCGCGCTTGTTTTATTATTCGAAAGCACGTCCGGAAGTCAAATTTTCCAACTCGACGTGAAAAAGAAAGGGACAAAACTCCCCTTCGAAATCCCGCCTGTATTTCATTGGACATTGTCATTCAAGCCGCGCACACTCAGCCGCGATCCCGCAAACTCCTAGCATCCCGTCCATCCATCCACCCATCCCCTCTCCTCTTTTTTCTCTCTCTCTCTCTCTCCCTCCCTCAGTCTGTTCTTTTCAAGTTTCAAGCGCAAAAAGTTAAAAGGCCCCGACGCTGCGTAAAGGGTTAATCTGCAAATTAGCGATATGGACCTGCCATACATCGCGCATCGAGCTCATTCACTCGCGATGCATTGCGGCCGCGGTCCGAATGTACGGACTGCACAAAAGCTGCTCCCATAGAGAGAGAGAGAGACAGAGAGAGAGAGAGAGAGAGAGAGAGAGGAAGGGAAGGACGGGAAAACGCATCATATCTGCAGCAGCGGCAGTAGCTGGAACAGCAGCAACGATAGTCTATACGAGTGTACACGCTCTGCACGCATACACCGCTACACAGAGGGATAGAGCGCGCGTTATTCCTCGCTGGACACTTCCTTGCATTCCCCGGTGCTGCTGATGCTGCTGCTGCTGCTGCTGGTGGTGGTGGTGGTTGTGACGGCCGTTTCTCCACTTCTGCATTTAAACGCGAGGCCGGAAAACGTGTCCAGTTAGCCGGAACGAAGGGAAGACACCCCCGTGCACTTCCGACTTGCCGCGGCGATGCGACTTGACCGTTAATCAACGCCGGGGCTCCTACTCCGTCTCTCTCTCTCTCTCTCTCTCTCTCTCTCACTCTCCGCGTGTGTACACCATTGAATTATACCCGGGAAATCGCAAAAAAATTCTTTGCTCGCCAGGTCCGAGAGGATGCAGCGAGCTATGCGCCCCCTTTTTTTCCTCACAAGATAAAGCCTTTTTTATTGCGGACTAGGCTTTGTTCCTAGTGCCCCTCTGGACTTTTCAAAAGTTCAGCACCTGTACGGGTATACTGCGCGCTTTGTTTTTAACTATAACTAATGATGTTATTTGTAGTCTAACATTAATGTGGAACGATAAATAATGCGCTCGCGGTCCAGCTAGTTTTTATTAATTATTCATTCAAACGAATATTGCACTGTTTGAATTTACAGTAAATGTATAATGAATAAATTTTGCAAAATTGTTTGCGTACGAAATAACAAGGATTGAATAGTGAATAACTATATAGTATATTGTTCCGCAATTTTTGGATATTTTTCATAAAACACACTGTATTCACGAGAAATGAACGATACACTATTTTCTATCACAAACTGTAAATTGACTGAATTCTTGAAATAATATCAACCATTTCAAATCACGTACGTATATAAATAACATCGATCAAATAACTTGTACTACTTCCAAAGTCATCGCAAACATTAACCCATAATATTGATTATCCTGCAAAGTTGCATCGTAATACTAAACTAAGCTCTTATAATCAGGGAATTTAACGTATCTGGTAAAACGCACACGAAAATACGAATTTTCACGATTCAAAAAACTTTGGGCATAAAAAAGTATAATTCGGAAACTGCGAAATAACAAAATTTTAATAACGCAAACTTTTCTATTTCCTTAACGGTTAGTCATTTCCAAGTTTTCTTTTTACGCTCGAACGATAGAGCATTTATCTTCCGATAAAAAAGAGCGAGAGAGAGAGAGAGAGAGAGAGAGAGAGAGAAAGTGCGAGAGCGAAGTAAAAGTAGACAAGAAATAATGGCACAGTGACGGTGTAAATAAAGTTAAAAAAAAAACGTGGGAGCGTGAGCGAGAGAGTGAGAAAGTGAGAAAATGAAGAAGGCGTCGATATTGGGTCTCGGCTTGTATAGAACGTGCAAGGTAAATGAAAAGAGATATGAGCAGCAAGTGTTATATTTGCGCATGCATTTTCGCAGCCCGGTCGAAGCATCAATCTGTATGAAACTAGACGCTCAGCGAGAGAGAGAGAGAGAGAGAGAGAGAAAGAGAGTGAGAGAGTCGATATAAAACTGACGTCCAAGTGGGGACGAGGAGAGGAGAAAAAAAAACTGATCGACGCATCGACGACATCCATTACGAAGGCGAAGAACATTACCTTCGGCCCTTCGCCGCTACGATGTAGCCCCGCGTATACTCGTTTGCGCGTGAGCGACTTTCTCTATCGATCCTATCTCCTCTCCTCTCCCTCCACTTCCACTCTCTCTCTATCTCTCTCCCTCTCTCTCTCTGCTTTTTTCCTTTCTACGTCGACCCTCTTTTTCTCTCTATCTCCTCTATTTTACGAGCTGCGTATTGTTAAAACAGAATCATCCTTGCTGCTGCAGAAGAATCTCCTCTCTCTCTCTTTTTCTATTCTGTAGCAACGTAACTTTTTTCTATGACGAGAGAGGAAGAGAGAGAAACAGAGAGAGAGAGAGAGAGAGAGAGAGGAAGGGTAGAGCGACACGCGTGTCACGTGATCTCTCTATTAAGCAAGGGACCAGCAGAGAGCCGAGGAAAAAATGTATTTAAAAGCTTTTTCTGATTATTCGATTTTCTCTGCTTCGCGGCACCCTTTTTCCTTCTCTCTCTCTCTCTCTCTCTCTCTCTCGGCTCGCGTCGCGAATTAATTAGAATGCGCAAATAGGACATACAAGAGAGTGAGAGAGGGGGAGAGGCGAGATGTAAGAGAAAGAGCTGGAGGATTTAGTCCATTAAAGCCGCGCGTCGGTGGCAGCGGGCGCAACAGCCAGGGAGAACAGTGAATTTGACACGCGAGCGCAACAATTAGAGTAATTATTAGTCTGTTATTTGCCTCGACAAAATTGTCCTGCTTTTATATACTGCATACACTCGCAGCTTCTCTCTCTCTCTCTCTCTCTCTCTCTGTGTCTGTCGGTCGCACGGTGCACACACTTTCGTAAACAGCTGGTTTCAACTGTCACAGATGAAATATTATCAAACGGATAAAGGGATTAATTAATTTCGCTGCTGTTCCTGTAGAGGGCCGATAGCGTGTTTTTAGGCGTTTTCGAAATTGCACCGCTCGTCGGGATAAGCTGCTGCGCTGATGCGCGCGTTAAAAAGTCCGCTCACGTCGACACGAGAGCGAGAGAGAGAACGAATGAGAGAGAGAGAGAGAGAGAGAGAGAGAGTGAGATCTCTCCGTATAACGAAGCAGCCTCGCGTCTTTTTTATCATTTTCATCCGACCTTTCCGCAATTTCGGAGACATTGTACGAGATCGGTGAAAAGGCCAACAAAGATGGAATGTCTATCGGAAATTTCTTTGCCTTTCCTCTCTCTCTCTATCTTTCTCTGGATATATCCCCCGAGCGGGCGCAGTAAGAAAAACGGATCGCTATATAGAAGTGGTGCAGTGCAGCGAGTTCGTCGAGGTTTTACGTTCCGTCTCGCTATTATAGGTTTTTTTTTTGCGCGGCGCTGCTGCTGCTGCTGCCCCGCGATTATCGAAAGTTGCTCAAGTTGGATACCTCCTGCCATCTGCCTTCCTACCTCCCCTTATATACATGGACACGCGGTTATACGCGGTACATGTGTGCAGGCCAGAAGGCGAGTTGCCGCCACATGTGTGCGTGTGTGGGAGTGGACCATGTGTACGTGTACAAGTGGGTAGGGAAGGAGAGACGAAGGTTACACTTCGTTCGTGCATCGCATCCTTAGTTTCGGGGAGGTCGGACCTCTCCACCGCACATTATGTCCCTCGACTTATCGCGACTTCCATTTTTCCGAGACCCTTATCCGTCGCGTCCGCCTCTTTAGTGCTGGAATTAGATTTGAATGGCCGCTACGTGGGAGCTTGATAAATCGATGCATTTTCATCCGAATGATTAATTATCATAAATATCATGTATCACGGACGTATCGCTATTTTCTTTTCCCCCTGTACTCCTATTTCTTCTTCTATTCAATTAAGTAGCTTTTTATACAGAGTCTCGCTACGGAGATGAAATATAATTGTACTTATATTGCGACGGAAAAAAAATAGTGTTTTTACATCGTTTAAACGTTACGAGTGTGGAAAAATTTATCTTTTTCTCCGTTAAATCAGTGGAAAATGTGATCAAGAACTTTTCTTCATTGTTTCAAGTTTCCAGGAATCACGATTACGTAGGAATTTCTCGTATACAGGACTTATTTCAATCAGGTTCCAATACACTGTACAAAAAGTGAAAAAAGGAAATTCTAATTAAAGGCTGTACTGATTCTCGTCACGGATGATACATTTTTTGATGTAACAAGGATTAATTTAAAAAATAAGGTAATTACTGCATTAATGATGTGAGGAAATTTTTTTTAAATTAAATTTTACTAAAATGTAAATTGGTTATTTAAATAATGTATTATAAATTCAATATTATATTGTTAACTGAGGAATTTAATAATATCGTTCTTTTGATACATAATTTGAGTTAACTTTACAAACTTGTCAAATAAAACAGTGTGTTTTACTGGGATTTTCCTAAAGGATATGATAATAGAGACACAATAGTTTTGATATCAAATTAAAAGTAATTAAACGTAAAAGCTAATTAGAAACATCTGTGTGGTAAGGTGTACATTTGCACTGAAATACAAAACTCAAAATACAACCTAAATTATGTTCAAACAAATTATAGCGAGCTCGTTCCGCCATATCGGACAAAAAATTAAATTTCCAAGAGTTGGAATTCACACATTAACCTTGCATGATTTTGTCGAGATCGCATATTACGTCACTTTATATCTATACTACAGAGTATCTATAAAAATTACTAGTTTCGACTGGTGCAGCCATATGAAATGCATTTGACCGCTTCGAAAGTGAACAAAAAGGGGGCTAGAAAAACGGATCAATATATATATATATATATATATATACAGAGAGAAACGGCGATCCCTTGGAGAATGACAATACGTTACATTCTCGATCGAGCAGAAAAATAACAGAACGCGCAAGCGCGCGCGCGCCCGCGACAGCTCGTTTCACAAGAAACGTCAAGCCTATCGCGCCCTCGAAATCTCGCGTCCAATAAATAATTTATAGGGAATACGTTCTCGAGCAATTTAGCGGTTCGACCCACACAGCCCCTCGAAAATCTACCCTTACATCGGGCCTTTATATCCCCCCTCCGCTGCTTATTATCGATGATTCGTATCCCATGCAAGTTGAGCCTTATGTACACACTCAGACATGGATAGAATGAGGATCTTGTAAAAATGTACACGGCTACAAGATTGCGATGCTAGATACGAAAGTCCTTCACTTTTATTTAACTCTCAAATCCGCGAAAATATATTGTGCAGCTGAGAAAAAAAATGTATGATTCTGTATTCGAATTATGATAACTTTGGAAAAAAAGTCGAATAAAAATGTTCATCTATCGTGTTTTTATGTAGATCATCGCTCTATACGAAAGCGGCGAGTGTATTTGTTTTTCGCGTCAGCAGCCACCTCCGTTACGCAAGATTTTTCTAAACTATACTACCCGTAGCCCGACAGATTTTACGCAGCCCGATGAATTTTGGAACAAAAGATTTATCCTTTGTATTTAGATAGCTGGATCACGAATATCCAGCTCCCGTACTGTATACAGTAGACGCATCATACACGGGTCTAGAGTGGTTGATGCTCCCCACGATCGTCAGGGAAATCAAACGTCTGCGGGCTCGGGCTTATACGTTTCGTCCGACACCGCCGCCGCGCTATATATGCCGCAGGAAAGCGCAATTTGAATGCAGCGCAAAGAGCGTCAAAAGCATCCAGCATCACACTCGCGGCGCTGCTGCTGTGTGCATGTGTCAGTTAACCCCTCTCCTTTCGCCCTGCCCGACTCTGTACCCAACCCCCTCAATGCCAACGCGCTGCACACAGGCACAGACTCTTCTCCCTCTCTCTCTCTCTCTCTCTCTCTGTTTCTCCTCCCAACGGAAAGTGTCGCGCGTGCGGAATTGCCCTCAGAGCATGCATACGAAATGGGTGCGAGCAGAAAGCCAAAGAGAGAGAGAGAGAGAGAGAGGGAGATAAAGAGAGAGGAGGACAGCAGCAGCGATTCGCCAGCACTGCCGAAATATGGAGGCCAGTCGTCGGCTGCAAAAGAGGCCCCAGCTCCAGAGAGAGAGAGAGAGAGAGAGGAAGAATTTCCCTGGAGCTGCTGGTGCGAGCGGTGCCGAAGAGCTGGCCCACAAACAGAATCCAATAACACGACGGAATTTTAAAGCACTCGCCGCTCTCTCTTTCTCTCTTCGCTAAAGCCACCGTCTCGTTACTTCCACCGAGTTCCACTCGCCACCTCCGCGCATCCACTCTGTGCGTTTGTGTGCAGCTCTCTTTGCTCGTCCTTCCTCCTGGGGGTGGCATTCCGATCAAAAGGAGAAAAATCGACGAGCCGCGGCGCCGCGATAGACAAAGATTTTCCCCGAGTCTTGTCGTGTGGACGAAAAAGACTCGATCCGGGCGCACTGAAAAATGCAGCCTTCGCAAATCCAAGGGCTATACACCATATACCTGTGTAAACGACGGATTTCTCGGACGCTTTTCACCGATTTCGATGCTTTTCCAGAAAGAGAGACAGACAGAGAGAGAGAGAGAGAGACGGGATCCTATTCGCGAGATATCGCACAGAGGGAGGGAGTCCGGGCGCATCGGGTTTGTTAACAGCGGTCGACCGAGAGAGAGAGGGTGAGGGGAGAGAGAACCTAGGCGGAAGTAGGCTCGACTCGCCGGGATGGTGGGGGGGGGCAGACTGCAGATAGACGTGGTCTCGATCGCTCCCTCTCTCTCTCTCTCTCTGGCAGTGTATATTCGCGGAGCTGGCTCGGCTGCAGCGGCTCCACGGCAGCGGACACGTCACGGAGTCAATTTACTAGGGCGCATTGTGTGCAGCTCCGCGAGCGGTTCCACTGTCCTCTCTCTCTCTCTATACAGGGAATGTATAGTGGGCTGTGGCACGCGCTCCAAACCAATCGAACGCGGGGGGATGCGCCGCCGCCGCCGCCGCCGTTGTAAAAAAGGACAAAGAGCTGCGAGCTCGCGAGGGAAAATTGAGTTTCGAAAATAGTTGCGCTACACGCCCGTTCCTCCTATCTTTTTTTTTCTCCTTGTTTCTCGCTCGCGCGCGGGAGAATCACACGCCAAATAAATCTCCTGACTCCCGCGCTATAGCCGAGCTACTGCACTCTTTTGCGTCGTAAAGCGATGCTTATTCAGTGTAGCCGCGCCTCGGCACAACCTTTTATCCCATTTTGCGCGCTGTACATTGCGGATACCATGAGTTTTTGGAAAATACTTCGCGTGTAAACTGTGAGGTTTGATGAGTCTTAAATATAAAATTGCGGAGCATTAAGCGTTGTAGTTTAAAGTAAAAAGACAATTGCTGAACGCTGGGACTTGATAAATATATATATATATATATATTATGTATAAAGTTTGGTGACATTGTCGAAATTTGCATCAGGACTCCTCCTTGTCCTTATCGGTCGAGTAGATGGCGGAGGACTAAGCGTATAAATATATAAAGTGCGCACACGGATGTTTGTTAATGAGATATTTCTCGCGACCCGATTACGTCAAACGCAAACGCCAAATGTAAACTTACCGGAGCAGCACCACCGTTGGCTGTCTCCCTCTCTCTCTCTCTCTCTCTCTCTCTCTCTCTCTCTCTTCTCTTTCTCTCTCTTTCTCTCTCTTTCTCCCTCTCTTCTCACGATAAGATTCACAACTTTGTGGTCGCGAGATTACTCTGCGCCCGTCACCTCGAAATTACGAAAACTTGGTCACAAGAGTTGCTAATTTTAGCTGTTCTTTGGGGGCGACGAAGAATGCGGGGAGAGCGACGACCTTATTACGTTTAAAGTCAAACATTTCCTGTACTCGCTATTAGTTTCTGTTCAAACTGGGAAAGACATTGAGTATGCTTAATAATGAGATGTTGAAAACTGAGGTTCTCGCCTCGACTTTAAAAGCTTCGTATGGAATACTAAATACTGCTGAAACTTGATAAATAAAAGACTAAAGACTAAATGACTAAAAGACACTACATTTAGAATGTCTTCTTTACGTATTTTTTTCTCCTGAATACGAATCTTTTGATCGGAAATCCGTAAATAGGTCATATCAATTGTTATTAACTATTTAAATGTTTAAAACGCTCTAGCGACTTATTAATTTATTAGTACATTATATTTAGTTTATTTACTTTAAACACTGATAAATTTAAATACCTCACATAATCTATGAAATAATTTAAGCAATCATTTAACAAACTTCATTTCAACTATAAAAAGTTGC
>UELU01143753.1:0-62525 GCA_900490025.1 Megastigmus dorsalis | reverse complement strand
TTAACCCCAAATGGACACAATATAGCTTTACATTATTATTTTTGTATTTTTCAATACAATATTTATTAATAAATATAGTAACCATTAATAAAATATATTTTTATATTATTTTAAGAATTAAGTAGAATCCACCCAGATTCTAATCTAAAACCGTCGTCAGATCACGGGGATTCCATCCAGAAATACAGCCAGATCGTAAGCATATCATGCAAAACTAGCTTCAATCTGGCTGAAATATCGTTGAACTTTCTAGCAGGGTATGCTTAACAATTTTATGTATGTTTATTTCCAAAGCTTTATACCTGTTAATTATTCGGGTTGGAAGAGCTTTTCAATTCAGCAAATCTTGAAAATTAATATCTAACGCTGTGGATGACTTTGCGAATGAATCTGAAGTTCACTGCGCTTTTGATAGAAGATAGATCGTGATTTTGAAAATTTGAGTCACGGTATGGGCAGTGGTCTTCTATTAAGGGTTGCTTGATTGATTTTTATTATTAGACCATCTTAAAGCAACAACTTAGCAACAAAATATGCCACTAATGCAATTTCAATACCTAAAATATATTAGAAGTTGGAGCCGTAGCTATTCTAGTGTATCCATTGTATCTCTATAACAGCTGGAGCAACAAAATCAGACTTAGCGTAAAATATTAGCAATAAATTAGCAACAAAATACCTAATGGGTTAGGTTTTAAGGAAATGAAGTGGCTACACCAGCGTTACTTACACTAATTTAAAAGCATTTTATCGAAATTTTACGAAAAGACGTGCAGTAAAAATTCGATTCTTTTATATCATAGGTCCAAAGTTGGAACTAATTCGATCATTTTCCAAAACGGTACTTAAATTACCTTTTGAAAAACTATAAATTTCCAACAAGTGAAACCTTTATTTCGAATTGCAGTATAATTTAAAAAATCGACTTAGTGTTATCTGGCGTATTAAAAATTGAAGTGCTTCCAGGCTTAAAGTACTCAGGCCGACGAGAGGCCGAAAAAGTCAGCGGCACAGAAGCCGAAGGTGTTCGTGTTGTTGGCTTGGCGCATGTGAATGCCTGCCGCATCGCGTCCACCTTGCGAGCAGAAAAGCCAAAAGGAAAAGAGACACGCGCGGCAAGAGCTCCTCGCGAGACCACATTCCTGAGGGGCGATCGCCCGGCCGTATAGTCGGCAAGTTATAAGCGAAAGGAGAAGTCGGCACATAGAATGGACGCCGATGAAATTTCGACGAGAGATTGTTGAAAAAACAAACGAGAGGAATGAATTGCGTAAAGCGGCTGGAATCGATTGTTGTATACTGAAAAATCACTTCTGATGTTTCAAAGGATTTTTTCTACTCTTTACCACGAGTGTGAATTTAGTTTTCGTTCCATACCTTGATATAGTGGATTAGAGTGAAGGTTTAGTCTCGAAAGTTTATAAAATTTGGTTTTTAATATCTTTATTTATTTAGAAACACAATTAGGAATTCGTATTATTTTTTTTTTAAGTTTTCCATACTGATAGAAATTATTATCTGCGATTTATTAGTACTTTAAAAATGTTTCTTATAGCTTGATTTTAAACAAATATTTAGCAAATGTTAAGGTAATCATTTTACTTTTTCAGTCTATGTACGTATAGACATTTGCATCAGCGATATTGTTTATTTGACCTTAATTATTATTTTATTTTAATTGCAATAAGTTTTTATTTTGTATCTGGCAACAATATGAATTTCAGATAGGAAAGTAAATAAGAGAGAGATATAATCGCGTACGGAGTCTCAGTGATTAGAAACTTTGTTGTGACGTGTAAAGTGGCTTGCGTCGTGTGCAGGGTCAACGAACGCGTTCGTGCGAATTCCTCGTTTCGATTGTGAACCGACCTTTGCTATCTACCCCGTTCTCTTTAAAATCGGCGCAACGTGGGTATAAGGGACGCTTGTGCTCATGTGGACCAAGTTTTTATTCCGAATTTGTTCAGTAATATAATATTTGTATGGTTAAAAAAGATCAATCATATGACTTTAATTTAAGGATTTATATAGTTTTCAACCGAAAAGGGAATCAAGTAAGCAAATAACCGCACGCTTAAACATACCTTTAAACAAATTAATTATTTTTTTCCAAAATTAAATTTTATTATTCAGTACAATAAATTCAGTTAAATGATATTTTCAATTATATCAGTCTTCTGTATAGCTTATCAAAAAGATTGAATTTTAAACATTTTCTTTTATTTATGAAAGATTGGATTTTCATTAGTCCGTACATTTTCAAATACCGAGTAAGTCTCAAGAATTTGAAGTCGATATGTTAAAACATTCAAATGCATTTAAGATTCTTTATATATTAAAAGAGTAGCAAACCGTATGAATAGATTTACATTAGATTTACCGACGTTTGCAGTTTTATATACTAATTTCGTTCAATTTTCAATATCTCTTTGATTTCAAAGTTGAGCGCTATTCTTAGGAATAATAAAAGTTTAAGGAAATTTGTAAGAAACTACAAATGTTGGTAAGTTAAAGTATATCTATTACGGATTCCCCTTAAATAATTTCTGTATTCCAGATACAACCTTTTTAGCTCGATTTAAAATTTTAATTCGAATAAATATTAAGCGGAAGCCGGTGGAGTATAGTTACCGGTATTTACCGTTCCAAACTTTTATTTGAGTCCACAGTATTGTGCTCAATTTGCAAAACGTTAAAATATTAAAAGTTGTCCAAAAAAAAGTATGGAACAGTAAATGACGGTAACTATATTCAAGTAAAAAAGCTACTTAAATTTGCGGAAAATGAAGACATTACAATTCTTCGTCTCGGTATACTAATCTACCATTTCGCAAAATTACAGCCAAATTTTTAAAGATTACCGGAAATGGAATTTCCATAAAGTATCGAATTATCCATTAGGAAGTAAAATTTTTGTATATATATCATTTCCAGCAGTATTTAGGGAAGTTCTATTGATAAGAGAATTAATGATTAAAAATTTATGAAATTTGGTAGGGGTAATCTGTACGGTTATTGGCCACTTAAGCGAATACGCTACTGAAATATTATTATGAATAACTCACTAAATGCAATTTTAATGTAAAATAGGTATCATTATTTTTGAGAAAGTATTATTTATTTAAATTAAACTAAAGGAAATAATAAAAATTTAGTATAGTCGAGATATTAATGAAAATTGTACTTAAAGTAAAAAAATACATTGATTGGCCTTACAGTGGATAGTGATTGGCCTAACCATAATAGTATAGGTATGCATGAAATAAACTAGCGATACTTTTGAATAAATTACTTTATTACAATTGATAATATAAATTTAAAAATAAATAAACTGGTTTTAAATTAAATATTTATTATAGTATCACATTATTTAACTAATTTGGTTGCAAACAGTAGTATTAGTTTTAACTTTCAAAACATTATATACATTTTCTATACTTTTAATAATAGATTTTCCTTTTCTCTTAACAGCAACATTTTTCCTCTTTTACTTTGCCTTTTCCTTAACTAACCTAAAACTATATTTTATTTATACATATTGATAAAGAAACAGAATATTTTTTCTATGTTATTATCAAAAGATATTTTTATTTAGAATTTTAAACAAGTTTATTACTACATATTTGTAGATAAATCTTTAAAACTTACTTTTACGATCAGCGAGAAAATACATGCCAATACTGTGCACTGTACAAGATTAGCCAGAATACAGTGATTGGCCAGCCGGCCAATGACTGTCATTGTACCTATTTCTTGATACTAATGGTGGACACCCTTCAAAACTGATTCAAAACTCTTCAAATATTTTTTTTAAATGTCATAATTTTTAATTATTAAAGCTTTTTGGGTTAATGAAATATTACTAATATTTTTTTTTCGTATTGAGTTCATAATAATACCCGAAAACAGTTGCTTAAATTCTTAAGTTATATTGAAAAAATCAAGCCTCTTTCATGAAACCGTCTACATAGACGTCAATAACGCTAAAAATTTTTATTTCAAATTTTTTAAATTACGGAAGTTAATAGTGCTTTGAAAACTTGATATTCATTAGAATTCAAGTAAGGTAAAGGTCCCGATTTCTGCTCACGTCCCTATTTCTAATCACTCGAATTTTTTATGTTGTTACAAAAAATATGATTGTTTTAAGGTCATAATAAGTAAAAGATAGATGTTATTTTCAATATAGAATGACAAAATCTTAGTGTTGAAATAAATATTGTAAAATCTGATAAAAGTCAAATTTAAGTTAAACGAAAGTGAATGTTTTCATGTCCCTATTTCTGCTCAAGAAAGAATGATTTTTCATTTAAATTTGTTCGATATTTATATGGTTTTTATTGTTAAATAATGAAACTTACTCACATATTAATATGTTAATACGTTAAAAATCAACAACTGATATGATCAGAAGTAAGTAATAATGGTGAGCAGAAAGGTACACGTATTAATCATGACTTTTCTCAGTGAGCAGAAATAGGTACATTTTTAGCATACTTTTCTTTTAACTATTACTAATGTTAAATCTTTTAAGCCGACTTTTAACAGTATCCATAAAGAAATTGGATGAATGATTAATCTGATAGGCTGATTTGCTTAGAAAAGAGTTACTGAAATTAATTTCTAAACCACTTCATTTGATGCGTCAGGGCTTAAATGAGCAGAAATCGGGACATTTACCTTATGTATGTAGAAGATGAATAACCTATCACTGTTTCTTATTTTTTTATAAACAAAAGTATGTGGCCAATCACTATCTCGTGGCCAACAACCGTACAGATTACCCCTATAATGTCTAAGAATAACGTAGTTAAGACTCAGTTAAATTTTTAAAAGCTTAGGTGCCTTATAAAGATGGATTTATAATGTTTTTATGTTAACATGTTTAACACAGCGTCTTATGAGAAATCGTGTTTTTGCGAAACTTATTTATGTGTAATTAATTACTTGACGATTGAATATTAACATAACTTGGTATTTTATCAAATAAATTCATGAGAATTGATAATTGATTATAAAAACAGTAGAAAGTGCCCTCGAATGTAATGAAATCGATATTAGAAGATATTTTTCTTTTAAAAAATCAATTTACACGAAGGTTATGTACGGTGACTTTTTATCTATATAGCGACTGCGCTTGTCAAATTCAGCGAATTCCGTGTTTGATTTCCTACGTACCGATATAACCTCCTTAAATATTGGCCTAAGACTTTGCAAAATGGTAGATTATGACTCACGAAATGATGTCTTCATTTTGCATAAATTCAAGTGGTTTTTTTTTATAAAGTCAAAATATGCAAAATATTGCCATGTCGGTAAGGTAGGACTACAACATCTCGTTGCAAGTAATGCAGTTATGTTTAAATGGACAACTGTTTTTAAAATTAAGTTGATTATAAAACGACTCTAAATATACTTATATTGATTGATTGAGGCACAAAATTCTCCGTAACTCAACGTTCGACAAAATCTTCAATTACATAATATTTACATATTTATGTAAAGAACAGTTTAAAATCTGTAGGGCCTAAGAAACTTAAATTTGTGAGTAGATGCATATCATGATGGATATCTTTTGATTCATCACATATCATTCAATAATGAATTACACAACATTTTGTACACACAGACAAAGCTATAATAATCTCAAAAGGGCCCAATAACGAGTCAATAAAAATAGTTTCCCGCTTAACCTCAAAACTCCCGAACATATAAGTATACAGCATGAGGATGCGCAAACGAATTGAAATTCCCCGCAAATCTTTTTCCGGTGTGCCTTGTGCGCCTATTCCTCTCGTTGCGTTCGCTCGAGTGCTTTAGCTGCCCGCCACGACATAACGCACGCACCGTTCGACCCACTTGGCACAGTCTGAAAAGCGGAAGAGAGCGAGAGAGAGAGAGACAGAGAGCAAGAGGGCCAGCGACCTACAATAATTAAGATGCAAGGGGGAGAACACCACGAAACCAAATGTCCAAATTCACCCGCCGGCACTCCTATACATATATATTTTTGTATGCGGTTTTCCGACCTCCTCCTCCTCCTTCTTTTTTCTCTTTCGCGTCCTCGTCTCTAGACCCGCGAAGGACGACGGAAACAATTAGCGGTCGCGCGCGTGCGTGCACCTTTTCTACGTTTTTACTTCTTTCCTCCTTTCTTTCCATCTCGCGTTCTCTCTTTCTCTCCCAGCAAACTGGCTTGCCAGCAGACCGGGCACACGGATTTTCTCTACCTATACTGCCGTGTTCCAGCGAGTGTCTTTTCCTTTTTTTCTCTCCTCTCCCGTATTCGTTTCGCGTCAGAACAAAATAAAAGCAAATAATAGGAATAACAGTGTGGTATAAGAATCCATCTCTGGCTAAAAGGATATTGAACGCCAGCATTTTTGTTTAATGCAAGTTTACTTCAATTTATGCGTAATTATTTTTCCAATTTTTCCTTCCCCCAATTAATGGCACAAACTGATCTTGAACGCATTTGTATTGGTCCAATATAAAATCAGTACTTTGTGCACTATTTCAACGAAACACGTTTTAGTAATTTATGCGACCATTATATTTAAGAATGTAATCTGCTAAAAGTAGCAAAAATGCGCTGTATATTTAAAATCTGAACCAATTTAAATGTGACAAGTAATTTTAGTTCAATATTGTTTAAAATTAACGATATAATGCGCGCATTGACACAAGATTTAATGTTGTGGGAATTGTCAAATATTGGCTAAGTGTAATTTGCACCTTGCGAGGTGGTAATATATTGTCCGACAATATATCTATTACTTGTTCAACATTATATTTTGATCTTTTTGCTTTTGATTTTTAAAGCGAGATAATCTAAATTAATTATTTTAACATAAATGTTTCCTTGTAAGATTTTATTATCGATTGCCTATGAGAAATAAGCATTTTAAAGTAAATAACTGAGCATATTTTAGAGATTTCATAGAAATTGATAAAAATTGAAGCTTGTGTTTTACATAATCCCGAGTATTTAAAATGAAATTGTTTGGAGAAGTTCTTAATGTACACTTGACACTGCACACGATGCAATTTTTAAAAGTAGAAATAGTTGTATTCAGTTAACATAAATATATAAGTAGGTAAGCGAGGAATTCATATATAAATACTAATCATATACACGTGTAATATTAAGAAATAATATTGTAACAAAATTGATTTTATTTTAACATCTATTTAATTAATTAAAAATTTTTTTAAGACGAGTTTTTGTATAGGTTTAAAAAAATAACTACTTCAAATCCAAACGTTCACTCAATTTTTAAGCAGTCCAATAATTTACCGAAGTTGAAAAATACCTTTTTACCCAACCCAACCGTTATTTTATTTCAACTTCTAGACTATTAGCATAAATCGTAAAATATATAGCATATAGCATAAATTGTAAAAACAATAAGCATTTTCTAATTACAAATTCGGAATTAGTGACTGTAAGTATTATAACATTTTATATTGTTAAAATTTACAGCTATATAAAAAAAATATGGTATCGCAAAGGACTATTCAACTGGAGTTTTTCCGCTGTGATTTACAAAATTACTCATTATAAGTATCTGATGGCTTAAAAAATATTGAAATATACTGCAATGGCTGCTAAAAATTAAGAAATTTTTCATTTTTCAATTTGTGGACAATTAAAATAAGTTTCCAAATTAGAAAGTTAGGTATAGAAATTTAGTACGCTTCTTAAATCTTAAGCTGAGCCAGCTATCGATTTCAGCAATACTTTCGGATATTACAAAATCGACATCTTCGAAAAGCCGCATGCAGTAAGTGTATAATTCCACGAAAGAAACCATCCTCCTCGTCTCCTTACGCCAGTTTGAATTTCTAGTGCTTCATCGTCGTTGACTTTGTCAGCGTTGAAAAACCGCATAACTCTCATCCGCATGTACGTGCATGTGCGTGTGCGCGTGTGTGTATGCGTTTGCAAGCGTTTGTCTAGTCGCGGGTTATTTTCAAATGGACGGTGCACAGCAGCAGCAGCAGCAGCAACAGCAGTATACAGTGGCAGCTAAGCATCGCGCGCGCCCCGTGACTGCGAAACTAGACTTCCTCGAAACTTTCTCTTTGTCGAAGCAACGACCGGCTAACGGAGGAAGTGGACTACTCCCGCGCGCGTACCGCGTTCGTATATATAATACACCTTCTCGCGAGGCCGTAAACTTTTTTTTTCTCTTTTTCTCTCCCTTTCTCACTTACTCTTTCGCGCACAGTGTTCCTTCCATTTTTCGCCTATCTTTCTTTTCAGCCCGAGCCCACGCAATACCTGCGTTTATTCTATTCTACGCTTCTACGTATTAGCTACAATGGACAAAAAAATTATCTGTTAGGTCGAGAGAGTACGAGTATATTATCTGCCGTGCAATCTTATTTTTCACGGTATTTCGTGTAGAACACAGGGCTTTAATTGCGTAGACAAATTCAGTTGTTCTGATAAATATTATTTGCAAAGAATGGAACTTGACCAAGGCTTAGAATAATTTTTTCCTATTTATAAATCTGGATTTGAATGCAAAATCGAATGCTGTGTACAATGG
This sequence comes from Megastigmus dorsalis, assembly GCA_900490025.1. Taxonomy (NCBI): domain Eukaryota; kingdom Metazoa; phylum Arthropoda; class Insecta; order Hymenoptera; family Megastigmidae; genus Megastigmus; species Megastigmus dorsalis. Next base: position 53,970 of record UELU01143753.1, on the reverse strand, counting down.
AAGCATTGATTTATTTAAGCCCATAGAAAGGCCTTTAGTGCTCGTAAAGCAGTTAACGATTTTACCAATACTAGCTATAACACTGATAAATGACGAATTATAGAAAACTTTGCTCTAGAGTATAGTCGGCAATTATATTACTTCTATATGCAAATGTACGCATGAGGGTCAGAACACTTTCAAAATTCAGTATTTTATCTTTAAAACGTATAAAAAATAAAAAATAAACTTTGCCTACGTACTTAATAACAAAAAAAAATACTGTACCGATAATGCATACTCATACTGGCACATTCACATTAAATAAAAAAACTTGAATTAAGTTTTACGAAAAAAAAACTGAAGCAGCATCATTGTATCAAAAATCCTGTCTAAGTTTCTCACTAGTTGGTTACTGTCCAAAACATTGATTAGTTTCTACGAAGTTCTACTACTGTAAGTTGGAAACTTTGTTATCTGCCAAAAAATTGATTTTGATAACAAAAGTTCGTGATATTAAAAGCATCTTCATGTAGCATGAATAATTAGCATGCAATTGATTTGAGCTTACAATCAATTTTACCTTTAGAAAAAGTGCACATTAATATTAACAATTTTTTACAAAGCAATAATCAATTTCGGTATCACATCAGTACTTAATTCACGAATAATTCGTTATAGATATATGTTTAAATTCATGAAATATACTGTATATAGTAATTCTTTATAACGATGCATCAGCTTCTTAAACTCAAACTTTTAAGCTCTGAATTCTTATAACTATTTCAAAATGATAGTGCAAGATAAAATGTAAATTGTCGAGTTTGTTCTAATGTTTAACGGTATAACCAATATTTAAATTTGAAAAAAAATTCGAGATTTGAATTCGCTTTGTAACGTTCGAATTATGGAGCTATCGCACGCACACGTTTATTTTACACCACTTTCAATCGAACATACACGAAACACCTGCCTACGAATGTATGCACACATATCTTTAGCAGACACGGGATTCGGGAACGAAAAAAAATCGCTGCCTCTGCCGCGACAAAACTTCTCCATTCGCGGTATTTCCCATTTGCATTCCTCGCCAATAAATTTTCTCCCATAAAAAAAAGATAATACTAACAATTTCAATTATACATGTACTTGGCTAAAAATAAACCCAATAAAACCGATGATTTTCGTGAACCGAATCAAATATAATAAAAAAGAAACGCTTGAACGGTAAGTAGAAATGTAGATACACACACAGCACATACGTTATACCTTATACATCACCGCGACCTGTGCCAACATGGCAGAGATAAGAAACAGCACACACAAATTTTACTCATTCGGTCATTTTACTAATCGGACTGATCCCCCAAAAAAATACTGGCACTGTTTACAGAATAGTAGAGGAGGGCAAAGTTAAACATTGCTCCGAATAATCCTAATTAATTATCTTATTAAAGCCTATGTAGACCTTTCCCGAAATCTCCGTTACGCGATTTCGAGGTTAGGTCGTGCCCCCCCTCCTTTTCGACAATAAAAAAATTCGACCTGCGCTCTCTTTCGCTTTTTGGCTGTAAGTACTTACATACCTGCTCCAAACAAATCAAAGGCGAAAAAAAGAGAACAAAGAGTAAAGAACAGAACGCATACAAAAAACTTACCTTTAGGGAGAGTGTGAGACTTTAAAAGAGAGGAGCCACAGATGACAGAGACAGCTAGAAGAGAACTGTGTATATGTGTGTGTGGCGCGTCGAAGGAGAAAAATTACACACAGCCAAACTGACGATACCGCGTACCCCTGGTTTTTCTGCTTATTCTTCGTTTTTTTTCTCTCGGCTCTCTTCTTTCCCTCCTCTCCTTGTAACGGGCGTTGTCGCGTTAAAAACTCTCACTATCACAATAAACGGTCGACGCGTCGGAGAAGAAGACGAGGGGATTTATACATATATATATATATATGTATGTATATATATATATATATAATATATATATGTATATAGACTAATTATTACTATTATTGTTTATGTATGATGTATTACAATTACAAATTGTACGCGCTGTCTGTGTATATATAGTTTGCTGAGCGCGCGCGCTCTCACGCGTGTGTAGTTTCTCTTCTCGTCTTCTTCTTCACCCTGTACTATGAGGTCTCCTCTTACATTGTTGTGTTCGAACGTTCGATTAAATTGATGGTAGTGGTGGTAGTACTGGTACTATTGCACGTACGCGCTGGCTGTCGAGTGTCGAAGCTGCAGTCTACAATTCTACCTACCTTTGCATTCGAAAGTCGGGCGACATCTGACGGTGTTTCGCTCATTTTAAATTTGTAGCGCGAATTTAAAATATTCTGAACAATCTATTTTAATATAAGATGAAAAATTTGATTTTACTTTTGTTCACTTTACGAGTACAAAATTATATTTTATGTCCAGTGTGATGGCATAGTGTTTGAATTATGAAAAAAATTTTGCATCTGCAAACTTGAGATTTAAGTGATTATGCAGCACTCAGGGCTCTGCAGGCTCGTTTCGTCGTTCGTACATACATTTATTTGTTGATAAAAATTAAGAAATTGCTATTCGACAATTTTTACATACATTTTTCATTTTCTTAAAAAAATAAATCTATTTCATGTATTATAATATAGAAAAAATTTCTGTTTCTCCTTAACAATGTAAGTCTAATCTAAGTTCTTTACTATACATTACAGGGTATGAAATACGCAAGGAAATTGTAGACAAAAATTTTCAAATGGATAATTACTTATTTATGTCTTTTCAGTAAAGTATACAATTGAAAATTTAAAAATTAATAAGTAAGATCAAATAGATAGATCTACCTATAGGTAGACTTCAGCTGATGGAAAAAAGACACGAATCAATTCGACCGACCAAGTACTTATATCTAATGTAATAACCCTTATATTGAATTTCTTACGTTTTAAATCCCCCGCCAGTATCAGTATCAGTTACTATATATATATATATTATACAGGTGCAGTAACCGCCTAAGAAGAGATGCAGCTCTCTTTCTCTCTTTCGCTCTTGCTGTCCAGTGTCTCCTCTTTCTATTTATTCGCAAACAACGAACGGTCCTATGCGTATATGATGTTCGCATAATATTGGCCTCTCAAGTCTCAGGGCCGTGCAAATCGTTACTTGTTGCCTAACCTCAAAACAATCGTCTTAAAAATTTACAACAAAATAGTCAATCTATTACTCGTTCAGCATCCATTATAGTTTAAATACAATTTAATCATGCTTTCAGTAAAAGTGTTAAAAATTTCAAAAGTCTAGCCTACATAAATCGTCCAAAGGTTATTCAACCGAGGGCAAAGCCGCAGCCGCAATCCAACAAGTGACAGCACTGCGAATAGTGGTCTCGCTCTCTCCCGCAAGCTCCATCTTCCATCTCTGTTCAGGCGAAAGAGGAGTAAAAAAAAGGTAGGAGGGTCTCCGTTGTCGTCGCGATCACTCCTTCAGGGAGTAGTATGTGCAGTGTATGCCGAAAAGTAACGAGATATACCTGTAATTTAGCCTCGCAACAGCTGCAGACTGTAGGGGTTGGAAGTGCGCGCGTGCACAAGTGCGTGTGTGTGTTTGTGAAAAGCAGCACGCGCAAAGTAGCAAATGTCAGGCCACAACGTGCCGTCGGAGTCGTCGTCGTCGTCGTCAACGGTTAGCAGCTTCATCGACCTGTGACAATAGCGGATAATTTCGAATCGAGGCAACCATGGACGGACACCAAGTAAGGTTTTCCGAGGCCTTTGCATGCGGCTCCATGCTCTTAATAATGTGCAATTAAATTTTTGATGAGTTCAATTGAGTCTGACGAGGCAACACCCCCTTTTTGTTTAACTTCTGCAGCTGATCTGACTTGTGAGTCAGCTCAATGTGCTCTTTGTTTACTTTGGCTATGCTTTATAGGTTCGAGCCCTCTATGATTTCTCCGGTGAGCCAGGATCTGCTGAGTTATCTATAACAGCCGGAGAGCTCCTTACTGTTATGAGAGATAACGTTGGGGATGGATGGTGCGAAGGTTTTAATCAGGGCGGCCAATCTGGACTATTTCCGGCTGCTTATGTTCAAGTTGTCGAGGCTACTGCTCCAACAACAGGTTTATATTTTATCTTTTGTCTATTTTTTATTTTGGATGTTATATTGGCTAGTTTTAATAAAATTGAAATAACAAAAATAATAAAGTATATAAGTTCTATAAATGAATTTGTTAAACTTAATAATACAATTGCTCTTGATAATTTGAGTTAGTACAGAAATAGCGACATATATCCAAGTAATTATATGAATCTTATTTTGAATTGGAAATAATTAGTACTGATTTTTTTAGATTGAAGGTGATCATTGATTTTATTTTCAATAACTAAGTAAAGAATGCATATTTTGTTTGTGTAAACAACATTGTACTACTTAAAATTTAATATTTACTGATAAAGTAACCACTAATGTTAGTATAATATCATGAATAATAATTAATATTAATAAGTTATCATATATTACAGTTTATAGTTCAATAATTTATTACACTTAAGTTTTTAAATGTACAAAGACAAAGAAACAAAGAGAAACTAAGGAATCATTTAATTTTGTCTTTACAAAGATTGAGGAGACATACTTTAAATTAAAACTATAAGAATGTACTTTCAAAGAAAAATATGTGTTCTAATCTTTATTTTTACATAAGAATTATATTACAACTTTGAATCTCAAAATAGTGGCCAGATAGACTCATGAATGGATTGACTTTTTCATGTTTCTATTGATTAATTGAAATTCTAATATGAAACCGATTTTTGTTATTATGATTATAAAATTATCTTTGGATCCAACTTATGATTTAATTGTTGTTTTAATTTAAAACATATTAAACATGAATGAGTCATTAATTGAATAAATAATAGAAAAAAATAAGTATATCTCGTACATTTTTTTTATTGTAATAATACAATATTCTAAACTGATAAATATTTTTATATCGGTCTTACAGTTCCTAATAATAGTGGCAATCAGATTGTGCTTGTTTACATTCACCCCTGTAGAATCTGTAATAAATCTAAATTAATTAAAACCTCAAATAAACTTTATTTTATTAATAAATAATATTAATATAATATTTGTTATTAAAAATTAAAATAAATAATCTATTTTTATTTTTATTGATAAATCAGGTAATATGGTGAACTCACAACAAAGCACAGGTGACTATTGGGACGATGATTGGGATGATGATTCAGAAATTGGTCAAACACAGGCCTATGTACCTCCTGTTCAGCAACAACCTAGTTTGCAGTCGGCCCAGTCAGGCAGTGTGGAATATAGTGATTCTGCACCTATACAAGCAGTTCACTCAGTTATACCAGAGAGATCAATCCCTAATATACCAAAGAAAAATAACAAATTCACTGCACTGGTTAAATCAGGCGAAGATAGTTTTTTACTCAGCTCGAAGAAAGTTATCGTGCCGGAATCTGAAAAAATATTTATCGAGGAAATAGAAAATGGTCGATTTGCTTGGGCTCTCACTGGTGAAAGTTATAATTGTGTTGTGACTTCCCCTAAAAAGGAATCTAAACTCAAGGGTTTGAAAAGTTTCATTGTTTATCAACTCACACCAACGGTAATTATTTATTTTATGCAATATTTTATTCATACTACAGAAAATCAATAACTAAAGTTGATGCTTGTCTTTCTTAATTATTTAGATGAAATAAGAATACTTATTTTTGAGACATGATGAAGAAATTTAATCATTATGAAATTTTTTAATTTATAAGAATACTAAATTTTCTGTTTATGAAATTATAATGTGTACAATTATTTGTTTAAAGTAATTTTGGTTTAATAGCACAAAGTGATTCATTATGCTCACTGCACTGAAAATTAAATAAAAAAAGTTAACTCTTTTCTTTGAATTTGACAGTTCAACAATATCCAAGTATCGCGCAGGTATAAGCACTTCGATTGGCTGCACGAGCGTCTAGAGGCAAAATTCATTTTTATTCCGATCCCGCCGTTACCGGACAAACAGATATCCGGTCGCTACGAGGAACAGTTCATCGAGCATCGTCGCACACAGCTCCAGGAGTTCGTCGACTACGTATGCAGGCATCCGGTCCTGTCCAGGAGCCGCGTCTGGCAACACTTCATCACGTGCACCGATGAAAAACGCTGGAAAGCGGGGAAACGATTGGCCGAGAAGGACGAACTCGTCAGCGACACCTACTTTCATGGGGTACAGAGTTCGGACACACCACTCGACGCCATCAAAGTCGAATTCCAGACCGATGCATTCACTAGGTAATTAAATATAAATATTTATAGTTGCAGCTGTGTTATTGCCAGAAAAAGTATAACTGCTGGTAAAAGGCTGCATAACTTGGAAGCATTGCTGTTCCTGATAATTAAATGCAAAGTGCTTTTTGCTCGTGGAAAAATGCGCTTAGAATAAAACGTAAATGGGGAAATGATTGTATTAATCTTATCAAACTCTAGCTTGGATAACATGTTTTCTTAGTTGTATGTATTAAAAGGTTCTATAGCAGTATAAAAAATATAATTTTAGCTCTAACTTATAGTTTAATATAAGTTTTCTTTTCTTTTTTTTTAATATGAATCATGTATCATTGATATTATAGCAACGGTTTTGATATGTTTCCAATACAATTTCTATAATACGACTAATGATATGAGAGTAAATTATTTATTTATTATATAAATGTCAATACTCTACAAGTTTGTTAGTACTCGAAAGTATACTAAATTATGAAAGAGGAAGTCCTTGAGAATAGAGGGCATATAAATTAGACCAATTATAGATAATTTTACTTAACTAATTGAGAATTACATTGTACTGTACAAAAACTTCAACAAAATATTGCTAAATGTAATGCTCGTTTCAGAATAATTTTCTTCCTAGTAATTTGTTTTTATGTAAATTTGATTTTTTTCATATGGTTAAATCTTTTCCTAATGTGGCCAAAATTTTGCTACTTCGCAAAATTCGCGAATAATCAACCTTGTAATATTTAGTAGAATGAAGATATTTTATTATCAAAATTCATTGATAAGCTCGGTAACGTGAGTCACTGATTGGAAAATCATCAATATTTACCAAGTAAAGGTGATTATTGAAGGAAGTATTAATATGGAAATTTGCATTTGATTCATTAACAGATGAAAAATATTTTCTAAGCTGATGCACAGCGATTTCTTGTTCTAATAAACAATATATAGTATCTTTAAAAAAATTATATCTGCCTATAAAAAAATTATTTAAAAAGTACTGACGTTTCTGGACTCGGTGTCGGTTTATGTACCGTTAGATTAGTCATCGCTTTTGATAGTGTTGTCTAAGATTGACTTACAATGAGTCATATTAACGAATTAAATTTTAACTAGAATCGAAACACAAATGAAACTAGAAAATACATTGTGATTTTTAGTTACTGCATTATAGAAAAATAAATAAATGTTAGCCTTTCTGCAGGTTTAATATTTAATAGATCAAAAACTTTGATAAATAATTTAAATATTTAAAACTATTTTTAAATTGTTCTAATTTAACATATTTCTTTAACATAAATTGTTATATCTATTCCAAGCTATACATTTACAAATAGATAAAATAATTATTTCTATTTTCGAGAAGTATGATTGAAGTATCAATGAAACATTTCAGTTAATTTTGAACAAATTATGAATTACTCGAATTTGTCTTATCAATATTGATCGAAATTTTAATTGTATTCTCAAACAATTAATTTACTGCTTGTGTTCCCAGCATAATAAAGTTATCTAATGAGTGTAACTAATCCACACTTGATTACAGGTTCATTGCAGGACTGGATCCGGTGGTAAAGGGTTTCATGGCGATGGCTACGGACCAGGCGAAGAAGCATCAGGTGCTATATAAGCGTGAATTCCAAAAGATCGGCCAGTGCTTCACTGCTCTAGGTCATGCGCTGGAGGCGGATGAAGGTCGGGGGCGTTGTCGATTGAACCAGGCGCTGAAGGACACGGGCGAGGCTTACAACGAGATCGGCAAGCTGTACGAGGAACAACCCAAGTACGACTGGGAGCCGTTGGCTGATAAGTTTCACATCTATCGGGGCATTATCAACAACTTTCCTGATGTCGTTAATTTACACAAGGTGTGCACTGGGAACTATTATGTTTTTATGTGTATTAAGTTTTTATAATTCTCATCTCATGATCAATATCAATTTATCTTTTGATTGTTTAAAATTGAGTTCTCTAATTTTGCGTTATCTTTTAAATTTTTATCTTTAAATAATCAATTATTTATTTTAATAACTTTAGATGCATTAATATTTGTATGTACATATATACAGCGTTTATTAAAATAATTGAAACCATTAGAGCAAAGTTTTTTGGTCTTAAATCCTGAAGACTTATATAGTATTAGAATGACTGCCTCTGCATTACCATCTGTCGCAAGGTCTTAATCTTTAATTTATTTGAATTAATTTAAAACTTAGAACTTAGTTCTGAAATATAGATAATAAATTAAAACTACTGTAATTAAAATTTAATTACACCTATTAAATCATTTCACCGTTTTATTACATTTGTGGACCGACACCTATTTTTAGTTTATTCATTTTAACTTCAGATAAGTTAAGATTATTCATATTTTTGTAATTTTTTATAAATTATAAATTATTTATTCCCATGGTAACAACTTAGTCCAAAACCACCTATTATAAAAACAAAATAAGTGTTGTTAAAGCATATACTCTAATGAATTTTGCAGAACGCGGTGCAGAAACGTAAAGACTGTGAGAGACTGGTAAGCGAACACAAGATGGAAGCGGCCCAGTTGCGCGAACTGAATCACAGGACGGACGTGATAGCTCGAGTCTTAGGTGCCGAGGAAACACACTTCCAGTCGGAGCGCGAGATCCATATTAATCAGACGATAAAGACGCACATCGTCGAGCAGATTAATTTTTACCAAAAGATCGTCAATAAACTACAGGAGGCGCTCAGCTCCTTCGACGAATGAAGATGACCACCAAATTAGAGATAATAGGATCAGCTGATCTTGCACAATCGAACGAAGGGTCCAAAAGTAATTCCTCGGCTTGATATATGGGGAATCGAAAGTGGCCACTTCATATACTATGTATTACAGCGCTGGATTTTGTAAATTTTGATAAAACTTGTGGAGGGCTTTTTTCAAAAGGAATTCAATTTGAGAAATATCAGATGTATTTAATGGATTTGAACACATTATGAAGCAATTCTCAAGTGGTCTGAATAATGATAAAAAAATTGTCGAAAGAATTTTTTTCGTACAAATTCTTTTAGTAATTTATTTAATGATTATATAATTTCCTTAAATTTACTACTAATTGTATGACAAGATTTAATTACAGTATTATTTCCATCTTATAAAAGTTAAGATCCTGAATCAGTCAATTTCTTAATGTCTGAGACTATTGGACAATCATTGTGATATAGAGATTGTGCATCAAGTCGAAAAATTAAAAAACTTAATAAATCAACAAAAGTAAATAAATATTGCTCCTTGTACGGAGCTGCAGCACAATAGCTATATTCAGTTTATCATTCTAAATTATCTGCTGTTTTTAAAATTGGGATCGTGCAAATTCTGATTTTAGTATTTTAGTGGAAAATCCCTTTATCGAGTTTAATCAAAATCCAAGCTCTGTATTCTTGACACTTGCCTTGCTAACTTCGAAAACATGGCTGAGTCCAAGCACTTGTTTTAAATTCTCATCAATTTTTAGTATAATAAGTAGAAATCACTCATCTCCATTATTTAGCTTTTCACATTCAAAGTAAGAAACAAATTTTCTTTATCCATAAAAATGTTTTATGTTTATGTGTACACGGCTGATTAAGTTTAACAAGCAAATATAATTTAATTTCTAATGAACATACATTATGTTTTATTGGTAAAATTAAATTATTTGATTCATTTTTAAATTAAATAAATTGATTGTTGCCTCAATGTTCAAATACAAAATGTGCATGGGTGATTTCTAAATCTAAGAATGTTGTGGAATAGATTGTCTGACATTGAAAACTGAAGAGTATTGTGTCCATTTTTTATTAAAACCACATTTTATGTCAGATTTTTTGGACTTAGTCACTAATGTACTCATTGTTATGCATATATATACACGATTATATTTAATTGTGTGTATATTTGTTCACTTTTTTCCACTTCCCCTTAGTGATAATTAGGAAATTCACGAATCATTTTTAGTTCGTTTAAGTACCAATGCAGCTGAGTAATTATATTTATTTTTAAAGAGGCAATGGAAAGTTTTATATCTCAATTCATTCTCATCAAATTATTTATAAAGCTCATTATATATATATATATATATATCTTTATAAATATTATTTTTTACCAGGAATCAGTTTTTGCTACTAAATTTTTGTTTTTGTACAGCACAATAGTCGATAAAAAAATTAATAAGTAATTTGGTTACATAAATGAAATCTATTATACATAAATGTATTTTATTGAAGCATCGAAGATATATACATTGATGTGTTTGTGTATTATACGTATATTACCATCTTTAGTTATAGTTTTGAATCAAAGGAAAGTTAAATTATCTATATCTTATATCTTATTTATAGTATTCACTAAGTATACTTTATTTTTTATAAAATTGTATTAGTAAGATTAACGTGATTCTAAATGGGTTATAAATTTTTATATATACATACATGATTAAAAGGTGTGCAAGTCTAAAGTTTGTCTTTTTAGATTATTATGATGAATATATTTTATTGAGGTATAATTTATCAAAAGTAAAGTGGATATTTTAGAAATTAGAAAAAAAGCGTCTTAAAAATGATTTGTAAATTTTAAATGATTGCAATGATACTTTCTAACCAAGGATTCGATATAGCTTGTCGTTAATCATAAAAAAGAAATGTGTCTAAAAGTGATTTCAAACATACAGTGAAATCACTATCACTTGCATTTTCTCTGAACTATACAGACTGTAAGATAAACGAATTGTAATTATGACGTTGATATCAATATTATGTAAATGAATTGTGTATATTACTTATATATCTAAGATAGTCGATATTCTTGGTGGTACAAATTTCTCCAGAAGTGATGTGCTTTTTCGACCATTTTACAAAAAGCATATTTTTGTACTAATAACTTTTGAAAGCCTATATATATATATATATATAAGATATTCCCTTAAAAATATAATCAAATAAGAATTTTTTGGGAAATATATCCTGAGAAAATAGTATCCTGAGCCTCCTGTGAACTCATTCCTCAGATTTCTGGAGAAATTTTTCCACCGTAAGCGAAGCCACTGAGAGCTTTTCAAATATTAAAAGCAACGCAAAAAATAATGTTTCTATTTCTTGTAAACTAAAAGTGCATTATCTCGATGATTGAGAAATCAATTTTCTCTCTAAACTTGAACTATTTTTGTAATAACAATCATTACATTTGTTTTTATAGAAAAAGTTCTGCCTTGACAGGGAAGAGACCGAATTATTATTAAATTTTCAGCAGCATTAAATGTTTGTATTTAAAAATTTATTAAAAGTCTATAAAATTCAATGTCACGTGTACTAAAGAACTAGTATGTATTTATCATATTTTATAAAATTAAGAATTATAGGTTGAATAACATAAAGTAAATAAAATACAAAGTAAGTTAAACAAACCATGTTTTCACATTTCTTTAATTAGTTTTAACAATTTTTTCTTAAGAAAATGAATAATCTAAATCAAATGAAAATAATTTCCGTGTGGTATGCACTATTGTATTACACTACTGTCTCGAATCAAATATAAACTGAACGTAATTATGTACTAATTTATGTTTATCATTAATGTAAAATTAATTTTGAAAATTCTAAATCGAAAAGAATAATCATATGTCTCTTCCGAATTCTAATAAAAATAAAGCAAAACTATACACAATCGTTGTTTGGTGCTATTAAACAATCCAAATTTCATCACTGCGAGAGTAAAAGTTTTTAAATACATTTTCTCGAGTTGTAATCGGATAAATAACCATTCCTGTGCGCGACGGTGAATCAGCCGCTCTCGAGGCTTGCTGAATCACAACGAATCGAAGTATTCGATGGATTGGATTTCGCTTTATTGATGGATGTCACGGTATGTAATAATGGAATACGGGAAAATAATGAGTCTCGAAGGATGTATTAATCTTTCCATTTTTTAGCTCGTTTATTTGGACAACACCTTTTTTTTGTTTTGCACAGATTATACACGATGTTCCTCGGTCGATACAAAAACTGCGGGACTAAATTCTTCATTTTTTTTCATCATTATCATTAATATCAGTATCATTACAATTATAATTATAATAATTATTAATTATTATTTTAAATTTTGTCGTGAGTGCGGTATATGCGTATGTGTGTGTGTGTCTGTCTATGGGCGCATGTGTGCAGTGATATTGTTTGTATGGTGTGTAGGGATGTGTTCGTGTTGTTCGGTCGATAGCAAGTTACTGTCCGTTGAAATATAGAATGTTTATCACGGACCAGTGTCCAGTCGATGACGGCGTTCTGTTAATTTTTTTTTGCTCTACATGCGATATAAGTGTGTTTTTAAAAATCCTCGTCCGAGAATATACAATTTTCATTTCGTTTTTCATTTACATCTTTCTTTTACACACTTATTCTTGCTCTTTTATTTCGTAAAACGTTGTATAATAATAATTGGAGAGAAGCAAACAATGTTTTATAATATTTTTTTCACACCTTGTCAATAATCGTAATTCCTTTTTCTTTCTAATTAAAAACTAGAACGCAGTTTGTCATCCACATATTAAAGTCAAAGTCTTGGTAAAATAGTTTTTAACTTCACACAAACGGCTTCCTTTAAATTTTTCTCCGAACAATCATGTCGACTCTCTTCACTCGATAACGTAATCTTTTACGCGTAAAAGATTACGTTGTTCCATTATTTCGTAAAAGAAGAAATTATTTCGGTCAATCATTTTAATAAAGGACACAACAAATCATTGAACAAAGAGAGTAAAAACCGACTGATTGAGAAGAACGAAATCAAAGTTTATTTATATCTTTTTACAATTAAAATACACTACACTGAATTACTTACATCTATTAGATATAAGTTTCTCACTTTTGTTTATCGCTTCGATCATATGTATAAAAAACTATATCCCCGATACTTGTACCGGGAAGAAGTAAAGAGATGTAGAAATATTGTAGTGGCTTAAAAAAAAAGGAATGTAGAAGTTCTTAGGCAAGTAAAAAATGGTAAAATCGAAATTTTCCTGGCTTTATCACTTGAATTCAAGTTACATCTTGCAAATGAAAAATTTTCTTTACTTATAATAAGGCTGCGTGGCATCTTATTTGTTGAGAACTTACCCAAATCTTAAAAATCCAAAGTTATTAAGCTTTATTTTTATAATGTAAAATCCTTAGCTTTTTAATATGTAACACTTTATATGATTCGTTCAACTTCTGGATATATATGTTTTACATTTTTTTCGTAATAAAAGAAAATAGTGAACTCTGCAAGTCCATAACTTTTAAGATCTTTCAAAAATAATTGGTATTGTTTGAATTTAGTATGGCTGAGATGTTCAGTTTCTCGAGAGGAGTAAAAATTGGACGCTACAATAGGTAAAATCATGAGATTATTCGTTTACTTTGAAGAGACAATGACACTGCTTGAAAGCTGGAAAGAAGCGTAATATTTTTTTCTTTTTTTTTTTAAGTAGGTATACAATTCAATAACATTGCTAGACTCTTACAATCTCCTTATTGTCCGGACTAATCACGAATTCATTCTTCGCTCGAAAAATAAAAATTGGCAAGAAGCATATACGAAAATACACTATGCGAGTTTCATTCCACATAAATGTGTAATTTACTTATTTTAGCGATATAATCTTGTTTTGCTGACTTTTCCGTGTCGAAATGAAAAATATTGCACTTTGATAAATTATTTGAAGTGCGAGAAACAGTACTTGTGCGTATTTAAATTATTCCGTAGTTCTTAACAAAAATATGATTATTTATAGATAGAAACATCTAATTTTCTTTATAGTTAATTAACTCAATTCGCTATGAAAAAATAAATTCTATCCTTTTTAATTATTACTTAAAAAAATAAACGTAAAAAGTCAGTAAAAACAAGATCGTTGAGAAATTGTACGCTGACAAAACTAAAATTTTAAATACACATGTATAATATGTAATGTATATTATATAGTCTAAACATAAAGCTGGACATTATAGAAAAAGCTAAAATCGTGTAAAAGCATACGATAGTTCAAATCTCTCGTCTATTTTCCAATGTTTTTCTATTTATATTTCTCCTCATTCGTACTTACATTTTTTTTATGTCTTCGTTTCATTTATATCCTCGATTATAATAACCAGCACCCACCGTCATACATATAAATTAAAAATTAAAAAATCTTGCTCATTCGCGTGTACAATTAATATATATATATGTATATGTGCCATTACGCATATGTATATACATATATATCAACGGTAAAAAGGAACGATGTATAAATCTATTCATATATATATATGTATATATTTCCATGCGCAATTCAACAGTATTACACGCAACGTTATTCTTAAACTTCACGTACGACAACAAAATAATTCTTTCCTTCGATTACGTATTATTATTTTTTTTTTCTCTCTCATTTTCACCCTTCATTTTTTTCTACCTTCCTTTTTTAGACAACAATATCAGTCTGAATTCATATACTTGTTTGCTGCTTTAACGATTATATATATAGAACTGCTGCTACTTAACAAGCTTATTTTCTTCCTTTTTTTTTATTTTATACAATCACATTTACAAGAATCATTTTTTTGTTCAATTTTAATATATATTTTTAGTATATATATATACACGTAACGCACGTGTGTTACCGATTTTTTTTTTGTTCATCTCGATTTCGCCGCCGATATGTCTGCTTATTAATATGGCACTGCACGATATATCCCGTCGGTCCCTAAAAGTGATTTGTGTCAGCCCTTGAACTACCAGGCAGGAAATATTTCGGTGAAGTTTTTATCTTTCATTTAACGAGTGCTTTTTTGCGCTTTTATTTCTTTACAAATATAATTTTCTAATCCTCGATTTTAATTAACAATTATTGAGGAATGCTTTTTTTTTGTTTAATCACGAAGCTCTTCCCCTATTTATATAGTAGAAAAGTCACATATTATACTAAAACGATTTTAATCCTGTAACAAACCTGCATTTTCAAACTTGTTTATGCTTTTTAAAATTGCTTCACAAATCGTTTGATTTCTCGGTGGATCGGTGAATTAAATCTCTATGGATGCTTGAGAATTTAAATGGCAACTGTAATCTTTTAAACTGTAATTAAAAGATTTCTTTTAGTGTATAACTTTCACATAATTGAAGACGTGAGTTGCAGCAAAGTTGTTTTCTACCTACATATACTACTATATGTACGTACTTATTGTTTTAAGCAATATTATATAGACAAAAAGGCGTAAACAGCGCGATGCTGAATAGTCGGGGGGAAACGAGTAACGAAAAATCAAGTATAACTATATAAGGAAAAAAAAGACCAATCAGTAAGCACACCAAATATATATATCTCGCAGCCTCCCACAAATATATTTTCCCGTTTTAAAGTCAAAATCTAGAAAAGTTACATCGCTTATTCGTTGCTCGTTTAGTCTTTCATCGTGTATTTTTTTTGTGTGTTTTTTTTTCTCAACAATCACGTCTTTTTTCTATTAATTTAATTTTTGCTATAATATAATCATTATAATCCCTTCGATGCATCCATCGTTATAATAATATTAGGAAGCACGCGTAGTACTTCGTCATTCTCGACTTTTATAATCCGGGGGGGAGGAGAAAACAAATCACCTATTGGCCTGCGAAGCAGATTTTTCTGTTCATAATATATAATAATATATAAATATGCACGTATTTTTCATATTCTTACATTATCAAAGAGTACGAATAAGGGAACCTCATTCGACGCCTTTTTCTCCTCTTGCATCTTGTGATTTTCTTATTTTGCACGCTCGCATTTCTTTATACTTTTTCTTTTTCTTTTTTTAAGTACTCGGATATCTAACACTGGAATTCGTAAAAATATAACTATTTGGTCATTAGATATACGTACAATGGCACATTATGGGATTTGGGGGATTATTTTATATATATATATATATATACGTGTATAATAGTTTTGTTTAATGTATATATATATACGGTGTATGTAAAGCGGCGCTCATTACATATAATCCGCTTTAGTTTTCAAGTTATCTCCTTAATTTTCGTTCGTTTTGTGCAGTGATGTCGAAGTGAGAAAGATACAGATAACAGAGAAAAGATACAAGATCAAAAGAAGAGAAGAGCAAATATATATATATATTCAAAACATTCACGAGAGTGCAATTTGTGTTTAGTTTTGTTATTTAAGAAAGATAACAGATTATTTACAAATTACTAAGAGATGCATCGTACAGCCAAGAATGAGCTATATAGTCGCTTTCACAATGCGAAGAGGAATATATATCATTGTTAATTTATATATATATATAATATTTTTTCTTTATACGTTAATTTTGATTCTGCATGTATAGTCTCTCAAAGGTATGTGTATTATAGTTACTTTCTACTTTCTCGCAAGTTGACCATATAGATATATATGTATATGTATGTATGTGTAGTAAGCGCGCCGTCGAAGTCACCAACTGGAGCTTTTGAGTGTATGTACCATTGCATATTTTAACCACCTTGGCTATTGTGTCAATAATTAAAAGTTACCATACAAAAATAATGTTATTCACATATATATACGTATTATCTGCGAGGGCGAATCGTTAATCTTCTCGGGAGTCTCGTCGACTGCTGACTTCGGTGGCACTGTTATATTTTTTTTCTATTCCGTCTTGTATATATATATCGATCGTCTGAGCAAACATTCGCTTTCGACTCTCCGATTGATACATTTGTCCGTATAATGAAAATGGGTGTAGGATGACTGCGACAGAATTAGGTGGGTGTAAGGTGATAGAAATTAGGTTATAGAACGTGATTTTCGCCCAGACCTTGTCGCCTAAGATTATCGTTTACAGTGATCTTGTTTGTTCTCGTTTAATTTCACAATAAGCAGCGTGGATTTGGCAGATAAAGTGTAAAATGAATTTCTCTCTACAGCTTCGTTTACTTTTTAAGTACGGAACATTGTGTTACACTGTTTCAGAGCAATCGAAAGGTGGCGCAAACCCTCCCCAAAAACCAGTGTGTTTCTATCTATTTCTTTTTTAATAAAAAAATATTCACCTGGCCTGCATCTACAATTTTGGCTGACGTTTAAAACTCGCTATAGTAAAAGTTGGCTTTTAAAAATACACATATTTATAATATATATTCGAGTAAACTGCAAATTACAGCATGAATTGAAAGTACATTAGAAGGAAAGATCGAAGGCTCTCTATTCGCTTCGACAGACAGTTGCGAGATGAGAAAAAGAATAGCGCGTCTTGTTTTTTGGTTATTGCACAAACACACACGGTAAATAACGTTGCAGCCAAACGGAATGCAAGCGAGACGAGCTCAGACGATTTAATTTTCTTTTTTTTTTTCGTCTTCCTTAGCGTCGAAGAAGAGATCATCGTTTATCGTCATTTTTAGTTTCCTATACGGTTCTCGATGAATGTCCGAGTCTCTCTGTGTGCGTGCGTCAGTGTGTGTGTGTTTGTGAGTGTGTGTCGCTTATGTCTATCTGTGTGTCTCTGAGCGTGTAAATCATCGTAAAAAAACCGGTGGTCGTGTCGTTTCAATTTTTCTTCTGTTTCTATTTTTTTTTCTCTTCGGCCACTCTCATTACTTTCAAGGATTCTACGCGCATATCATCGTGTGTTTCTTTTTTATTTTCTTTTCCTTTAAGCTGACTTTTTAAACCGTGCTCTTATGCTTTTTTCTCTATATGTAACTGCACCCGGACAGTTTTAGACTTTAGCATAGACACATAGTTCTTTGTTCCACCCTTCTTTATTTATTTATAATATATATATGTATATCATGTTTTTCTTTTTCTTACAATTATTTATAGTTTTTTTTTTTAATAAAGGATAATAGCCTTAGGACTAATTTTTCACTTATCAGCCTACACGAGTCACGTTATCTTTCGAGAACCATTCAGACCTTCGATTTTGATCCTTCGATGACTTCACTTTCCCTCTCTCTCTCTCTCTCTCTCTCTCTCTCTCTCCATTTATTCACACGAACAGAAGCCATGTATATTATGTATAAACGTACGATCGATCATTAATCTACATATGAAATCTTAAGCTTTATGGTCGTTTAAAATCAGATCGAGTTAACGGTCATGGCTGAGAGACGGGCATAAAAAGCACACACTAAACTAATTATCGTAAAATAAAACTTCAGATCTGTTTTCCCGTGTTATCGAGGAGCGATGGCATGCAAAGGTGCAATTATTATATGAAAGAGACGCGGATATATGTCGACGACAAAAAAAATTATCCTTCCATCGAAGGGACAAAACGAAGGCACTCATCCGTTAACTCTTTTCATATATATATATACATATATATATATATATATATGTACTCCATTCTCATGCAACATAATCATATACGATCCGACATTGCCCGACTTTTACGGACGGACGTCTTAACTGCGCATTAGTCGTTTCCATTTTTATATGCATTATTTTAGTGTTTATTTTTTTTTTACGTTTTTAACTCTTATGCTGATTATCACGTTGATGTTCCTTACCATTACAGTGAAGATATTAGAGAGTAAGAGAAATATCGGTAGCGGAAACTTTTGCCGTTTATAAATTAATATATATATAATAGTGTTTTTTATACTTTATTAATTTTTAAGGAATGTCTTTTATAACGTACAGCGCTGCGAGATATAGTTATACATACTTATAGTTTCCTTTTTGTATCGTGCTTATAGCTGCAGCGTCCGCATGTAATTCGAAGAAGAAAAAGAAAACGGTGAAAATTGTTCAAATTGCACACAGCTGCAACGAACGCACGAACGGGGATTTCGTATTTTTATATATACATATATGTAACGGCAGAAAATTTACATCGACAATGTGATCATATGCTTTATAGTCACAACTATACTAAGTATATTATCTCATTTGCTTTTCCTTCTTTTTTATTTTGTTTTTTTCTTTTATATGTATTATACTTCCCTATAATATATTATATGTATATAATACGGAACACAATTTCCGCCGCTCGCTTATTCAATCGTATTATAAACATATGTATGTATACACATATATTTAAATATGTATATATAATATATAATCTGTTGCGTCATCTCGACAAAGTTATACGCGTGTGTGTGCGTGGGTCTGTGTGTGTCGTAACCGAAAAAAGTGCGCGATGGCTTTGTAGACTCGTATACCTTTGAAGGAGCATTACCGCGTGTGGAATTGCTTTATATACAAAACGAATTTGTTTCGTTTAAATTAAAAATAAGCATATGCATATAAAACAAAGCATCAAAACGGCCGTTACAATTCAGCGGTTATATACTTACAAAAGAAAATCAATTTATTTCCACTTTTTTCGTAAACTATCGTTTTACGAAATTATTTTTGCATCGCATACGAAGCTATAACCGATGAGTTTTCGAACAAAGTATATATAAGTTCCGCCAATAGCGCGAGATTCGCTACATATTTGAAAGCCGTGCTGCGAGAATCCCCGATAATATAATAAGCGTTATTGTTTTCGCACGGGTGGCCGCAGCGCCGAAGTTCAGGGCGGCTAATCGGCGCGCGCTTTGGCCAATGGCGACGGGCTACAATAACCGGGTATACACGCAATCGCGAGCGCGTGTGTGCTTAATCAGCCTTTGGCGATATTCGACGAGTCTTGTTTTGTCGTTTGGTGCTCGAGTTTCGCGCTCGCGAACGGCACTCGTTATCACGAGCGCACTGCCGCGCGCCGACTTCACATTGCGCAAACGTGAATTTATATCGAGAATTGAGGCCGAGCGATTCCGTAGCGGCAGTTCAAATCTCGTTTACTTATTATTGTTTTCTTCTTTTTATGCTTTTGAGACGAAAAGATATATATAGAGAGAGAGAGAGAGAGAGAGAAAAACATGATGTGCGTATACGCGTAACATTTGCACTTTCTACCCTCGATATTGAATCGAATTTTATACAAGCTCCAACTCCGCGTAAAGATTAATCTTACGAAGCTAACGAGATTCAAGTGGTTATACTTTTTAACTTAAATTTTTCATCGCTTATTGAACTTTCCTAAAAGAATCGAAAAAATAAAACATTGCGTCGTTTTCCTTGAGCAAAGCTCCATACGAGATTCAACGTTAAACAGGAACATTATTCGTTTACAACGAGAGATTCTAATTCTATAGGATAAGCAGTTGTTAAAAATTGATGTAATATCAATCATGAGCTTTTGATATCAAAATATATAAATTGATATTTGATAGCAGAAGAAATATTACAAATTGAAAATTACAAATTAGCTACAGTGAGATCGATCAAAAGGATCGCAATACTATTCCGATGATAATAAAGATTTAAAATCTCGTTCTTTTGTTTTCGCGTGCACTCGTTCCTCGACGAGCCAATTGCAAACTGCAGCTGGAAGTGCCAACAGATTCCGCGAGTAAGCGAGAGAATATTATATATACATTCGAAATATCGATTCGATGCGGGGGCTATTATATTTCTATGAGCACGAATCGCAACGATCCTGTATAGTGTAAAGCCACGAAATGCGATGACAGATTGTCGGGAGATATCAATTTCATCGCGTAATTCCCGTTGGATATATCCCGGGCCGCACGAACCGCTGCAAATCGTAACGACAACAATGACGTTCCGACAGCGCGATAACTCATCGATCGATCGATTGCGATTGTCAGACAGCGGCCCCAAACCAATTCGCCGCCACTCCGCACAAAAGAAATAAAATCCAGCCAATATAAACCGTTGTACAACAATTTTCAGTGAAACGCTTTTCCATTACGAGCTTCGGCTACTTTTGCGGAATGAGAATTCCTTCGTCGAGTTCAAAGCTGCCAAAGCGCGCGCCCATTGTGTATGTAAACAATATACGTACATAGGAGATATTTGCCTTCTCGCTGTGCGCAAATAATAATGTTATAACCGCGTGAGTTTTGCTCTTCTTCTTCCTTCCTCTCTCTCTTTCTCTCTCTGGTAAAAATCGAAATCTCATCGAAACAGACGCGAACGCGCATACAGATATATATATATACATATACATACACATACCATGAGGCTATAAGCGACTCCGATAAAAAAATATTACGCCGACCTTTAGCCTTTTTTTGCGCGCGGTTTAAAAAAATAGTTTAACGTATCTCTCCTTCTCGGCCACTGCGTAGTTTATATAGCTCAGGGAAATTAACGCCAGCGTTACGAATGATTCCCAAGTCTCCGATATATATAGTTTATTATGCGCACCGACTTCAGGAATGCGACCTTTTTTATATACCGATCGAGTTTAAATAAATCAAACATTCAATTCATTGCATATTTAATTAATTTGTTATTCAGTGTTCAACGCATCTATTCCGAGATTCGAAAGAAAAGTGGACACTTGTACAGTTTGTTTCGTCGGTAACAACTGCCTCTTCATTTTTTTCCAATATAACGGTCAAAATTAAAACGAAGCTTGATCATTAACTTCCAGTAAGCGAGTCGGGCAAGAAAAAAAGCATAGAGTAGCATTACGGAAAGGTGTAAGCTGCAGTGAGTGAAAAAAGCGAGACATTGTGGCAGAAAAAGAGACGCGACTCGTCAGCTTAATAGTTAGATGCAAAAAAGCACCGATAAACAATTCGACTCGTGTACAATCAAATCCTTGATATATTCTTATAAGCAAGAATAATATCCTGTGGGTATCTATTCGTGCAGATTTCGGGTCCCAGATGCCACTATGGATGCATAGCGAAATCGTTCAAATTTCAAGTAATTCATCTATCATCTATTTCAATCGAAAAATAGTTGTCCCGGTCAATAAAAAATACCCGTTTGTTCTAGAAAAATAGCATATAAACTGTGTGTAACTTTTACGAACAATTAACATGTATATAAAAAAAAAAAAACATTATTAACAAATTGAAAACATGATTTCTTCCTATGTAATGTCTGATTATTTGCGGAACTGAATGGTCAATTAATTATTGTTCACGTCCGCGTTCCTTAATCACGCGGCGCAGTCGGTCTGTCCATGTTATCGAGCAACGAATCCTAACGTCACGTGATCCCTCTTCACGTAATGGCCGCCATTTCGCGCTAAATAATAAAATTCTTTCACTTCATATCTCTCTCATTCTCTCTCTCTCTCTTTCTTTCTTTGCCGCTGTTATAGATTCTCGTCCCAAGCTCACGCAGCTCGGTATCGTCATGTGTCACACACACACATGTATATGTAGGTCTTCCTCGGATCGTGTGTACGATGAAGAACAAGTAGAAGTAGAAGTAGAAATAGATGTAGAAGAAGTAATAGTAGGTAATAGATAAGAGTAGATGAGCAGAAGAAGAATTGCATAAGAGTAGGTGAGACTCGGATAGTAAGAGGAATAGATAGAGGGAGGGGGAGGAGGAGGAGGAGGAGGAGGAGGAGGAGGAGTAAGAAGAAGGTATAACCAGCTCTGTGTTATTAGTAGCTTCTCAATAAAAACGCACAATGGTATGTTATGTTTAAGGGGTATCCGTCCTGCTCAGCCCTTCTCCTGCTTCCAGCGCCGGTGTCTCAGGTGGGTCAGATCGAGCCTGAGCAGCGCGAGCACACTCGCCCAGAGCTTCTGGCCTCTGGCACCGCCCAATAGCGTCGTCGTCATCGTCATCCTGCGCTGATGCTGTTGGGACGTGGGCGAGGAGCCGGCCGACGACGAGGTAGTGGAGGTGGAGGAGGAGATGGCGGTGACGACGATGAGGTGGCGTCTGTGGCGGCGGCGGCTGAAAATCCGGACGGACTCGGTCTGCGGACTGGCTGGCTCGCGGTAGAGCTTCAGTAGTTCCGGTGGTTCGGGCTCGCTGCGCCTGAGTGGCCGGTCACACCTGTGCCGGCCTGTTGTTGTTGTTGTTGCTGAGCTTGAGGGACCTGCTGCTGATGACCCGGAGGTTGATGGCTGCTGCTGGTTCCGCTGCTGCTGCTGCTGCTGCTGTTCAATGCCAACCTCTGCATCTGCCGTATGACAGTCGTCGCGTGGTAGGCTTGCTGCAACCATGAGACAACAGGGAGACATTCCTTGGGGTTGAGTCCACACAGAGAGAGAGAGAACCCGGCAGTGATTTGTCGTGTGTGCGCGTGGGGGGGACGGGCCACAATGACATAGACACAGAAAAAGAGAAAACACAAGACGTGATCAGACGCGATGTGTTCTAATGGAACTACTACTAACCTTCCACCTCGACTTGGCGAAGTTCTTTTTAAGTTGTTCCGATACCGTACCGTGGATGTTTTTGTTGCTCGCTGCGTTGCCGCTGATCCTGTAATTCACAAGACAAGAACATGCCGTTAGAAGCCTGGTCTTTATTGCTTTTCGGGCAGACGATAAGCGAGACATTACGTTTCTTTTTCTTTTTTTTCTTTTTTTTTTCTTTTTTTTTCTTTATAGGAATTGTATAGAAAAACATTGTTAGAGCGTTATGAGTAGTTGATATAGTAGTTGATGCTTCCTTTCCGACGTTGCTAGCGCTTCGGTCTCAAGTATGAATTATTTTATCGGAAGATTGCATTAAAATCCAATTGGATTTTTCATCAGTCTTTGATAAAATGCAAGTTTTAATTAATATATACGAGTCATTATAACAAGAGGTCATAAATTACTACAAGAAAATGAATGTATACTTGATTACTTTCTGGTTAGTACATTAAACATTTATGTTAAAAGCGATGTAAATCAAGAAATTTCTTGTCGTAAGTACTTTTAATATGATAACAATTATGAATAAAATTTCTTTATTATCAAATAATTATCTGTTCGAGACTCTTATTTGAGGGATACTTTTACGACGAAAAAATTTCTCAAAGGAAAAAGAAACTAGCGAAAAGAAAGGAAAAAAAAGTACATTTAATATTTTTTAAAAAATCTGTATTGTAGTTGACGAAAAAGAATGAGACATTAATGTACAACAATAATGGAGCTTCAAGAAATTTGTACAGTGATGTAATGCTTTGAACAGACACAAGATAGAATTCGAAGAAAAAGAAATGATTGTCTTAGTAATAAAGAAACGTGGGCTCGCCAATGGAGTTGATTATTAGATCGATAACTAGAAAGTGTGTGCATGTGCAAAGATATTAGAATGACACATATGGCTTAAACAAAACACTCAGATGCCTGGCACAAGATGAATTGAGATCATTGAATGCTTTTTGTTTTTTGTTATGCGACACTACTTACTGAGCGATAATATTGTTCGTTGCTACCTGGATCGAGCTAAGAATCGAAATTTTTTTCGCATTGTCTTCCGTTCTCTTTTAAAATTGTTATTGAACAAATTTTATTTTTACATTGAAAATTTTACATAGCGATGCATGACGATATTTGGCTCATCCATCATTACCGATCTCGTAGTCTGGTGTTGTTAAAAAGTTCTTGAAGTGTCGTTAAAACTCGTATTTTTAAATCAAATCAATCCTCTTCAGTTCTCTATTTATAAACTTCATTGACGCAAGTTATATACTTTCTCAATCTCGAGCATAAAATCATCTTTATAGATTACTATAAGTCACGTATCGTGTACATACGTGCATATGAAGAATGATTTTACAATTTTTCTTTGATTACAGAAAATAAATCGGTAATTCTTTACCGTTTAAATAAAACAATGTGCAAATGAAATTTCTACATTTCCGTAGAAGTGTGCAAGTTTCAAATTCTCGTGCTAATTGATTAATTATCTTAACCAACTATTAAAATGATTTGTGATTCTGGTCCAAATAAAAACTTTGAAAAAATTGTTTATTTTTACAAAAGGTTAAATATAAAAAAATTCTTATGTAATTTAATAATAATTGTAGTATATATGTAATGTATAATATAATAGCTTTCAATCCAATAGAAGTTGATAATATTATTTTTCTCTCAACAAAAAGAATATATTTACAGTTTTTGTAAGGAATAAAAAATCTACCGTAAAAAGGGAAAACTATATTTTCGTAACAGAAAATAGCTATCGGCATTCGATATTTCAGTGGCATTAAAAAGAAAGGGAATTTTAGTCGAGCAACGAAACTTGCACACGTCGTTGCAATATGAGCAAAACGAATATCACTCGGTCGACACAACGACGAGCTTACGAGTACAAGAGCAAAAAAAAATCCGGAGCGAGAGAAGAAGCCAGGGTCCAACTTACCAGGGATGCGCAAGCGCCTGTTTACACGTGTAGCGCTTCTCGACGTCGACGCACATGAGCCTGCTGATGAAGTCCTTGGCCGAGTCGCTGATGTCATCCCAATACGGCGAGTCGAACTCGAATTCACCTGAAAAGAAATTTCGATTTTCTTTATTCGATTACTTTCACTATTAATATACTTTTATTATTTAGATTGCGAACATGACTTATTAATTTATTAACGTTAAAGTTTTAGCCCATAACAGATAAACTTTAATGCAATAAACTCTAGCATGTAAAAAGTGCGTTGTTAAAGTTTTTGAGGCTAATTAGTGATTTTCTATTTTAAAATTTAAAAGACATTATTGCTTGGCTATAATTTGTTGTCATTAGTACATTTTTGAATTTAAATATTTAAAAATTAATTTTGGTACAATGAATATTTATATAATAGATGAGCTGGTTTATCTTTGTTTGTTAGTAATATTCCTATATGAGATTGAAAACAATGGTAACGAAACATAAATAAAAAGCGATGAAGTGAAGCTAATTTTAGATGTAATAACGAACACATTTGCGACATAGCCACTTGTGCATATTTTATTTGTCATTAATTGTCGAATGAAGGTCCAGTTTTTACATGCTCACTCTTCAGTATGTATAATTAAACGAGAATATCTCTTTATTTGCCGTAGTACATTATTCAAATATGCAAGAAAAAAAAATCTTGAAATTCTTTATGGACTCCTTTGTTTCAAAGTTTTCATTGTAGACGGTAAAGATTATGAAGAATTAGCATTTCATTGAATATTTAGTTATATGGTCCTTAATATATTTGCTTTAAATGTATAAATACTTTACTACATTATCTTTATTAAAAATTATATATCTTTTACGTAATCATTATGAAAATTTAAGCATTGTCAACATAATAGTATAGAAAGATTTCAAATTCAGATCAGCTAAAAGTCATTTCTGATTCGCATATCATCATTAAAACAGGTTTCATCAAGAGGTTTGAGATCATAAAAATAGATTTTCTTCTTGTATAAATAGCTTTGGGTCGTAACAGTGATTATCATATGAAAAGAGCTTGTATTCTCAGGTGCAATCGAATGCAACACAATTTTCAGCTCATCGGAACCATAATCGGTTGAATCTATGTTACACTGAGTAGATATACTAATACATATCTTTGTTGTTACATAAGTACCTATTTTCCACAGAACGATAGAGACTAAACGTCTCAGTTATTTTTTCAGGAATTATATCAGAAAAAATTGAATGCAAAATTTACCTTTGAGTATCTGCGCGAAGAGGTTGGTGTCGTTCTCGTCGTAGAACGGAGGATAGCCGCACAGTAGAATGTAGGATATTACGCCTATGCTCCAGACGTCAACTGCTTTGCCGTAAGGTTTTTGGGCCAATACTTCGGGAGCTGTAGTGATAATTTGAAATTTAATTTTCAATTAGTTACCAAAATAAAAAACTGATTAAATTATTAAGTTATTGTGCAACACCTTGATGCAATAACGTTTTACTTCAATACCAATTATTTCTTGTAATGACCCTGGTAGAAATTCAAACGGGTTTCTATCGAGTTCCGAATCAGTTTTGTGAAAACTGGCTAGTTCAATGTTCTCGGTGGAAGTCCTGTTTGCTAGTAACAGCATATCGGGAAAAAGTAGACTAAGACCCAGTTAATTTTAAATATCGATAACAACTAATTTAGTAAATTAGAAAACAGCTGCACACATTTTCTTTAATAAAGTATATTAAAAAATACAAATTTCGAGACATCTTTTGAATCATTTAATATTAAGGAGGTTTGTCTGGGTTGTGGTACGAGGATTGTATTAGATGAAAAACGGGTATGTACTGCACACCACAAAAACATTTACCTAGCGCGATTAAAAGCATTTTACGGAAATTATTTTGACTTCAACTCGCCATTACTCGATATAGGATGTGAAACTTTGGAAAAATATTCTTGAATATACGCCAAAACTTATGGAATGTTCTAAAACTTTAAAATTCGTAATGGGAATAAAAAATACAAAGCAATATAGCCTATTTTTAATGTACATTTTCCTTTCAAAAGATTAAAGTGTGTTATGAATTTTCGAACTTCATAATATTATTTGGTGAGGGCAAAAGAAGGTTTCGGTAAAGTTTCAAACCATAATTTTCAATAGATATCGAAAGATACTAGTGTTTTTGTTGCTGTGTGCGAGTGAGATGCTTTGTTACGGTATAGACTGGTTCTTGCCTGCTTCTTTTTTTTACGTTTTACTGAATGATTCGCGAAACTGTGCTGCAAAATAAAAGTTTTAAACTCTTATCCATCTTGGAATTCAACAAACTTCCGTTCTAGATGTTTTTCTTATACCTGCAACTTTTACACGTCTTAGATCCAATTTAATTCCAATTGTGATTTATTTGCCAAATACCCCCAAATTTCGACTACGATTCCGTAATAGGTATAGACGTTAAATATTTAGGTCTGTATATAATTTTCTTTTAATTGACTGACGAATTTCCTTATGGAAAAAGAAAAATATTTCAATAGCGAATGCTAAGGCGAAATTAGTGTCGTTGCGTTGCCTATACTGCGCATCAATGTGAAGCTGAGACGATGGGCCGAACGGAACGGTCATGTACACGATCGCACCGGTCGCGGCGACGCATTCGCACAGTTCGCACTTCGCCAGATTCGCTATTACGAGCACATGTCACTGCGCAAACAAAGCGCGGTTGCGTTGTGTGTACATGCGGAGTGCAGAGACTGCAGACTCTGCCCTCGGGCCTCGAGCTAACCGGCAAGATGGCAAGGTAGTCTCGCATACGCACACGTGTTAGAGAATATACTCCAGCGACTAACGAATAACCTATAACAAATACGTGCGTGAATTGCGTGCTTCGTGCGTACAGATTTTCCTAGCTAGTAATGAATAAATTAGTTGCTTCTCTTTGGTGTAATTAGGTAAATCCGAAATTTAATGTTCTCTTTGAACGCGGCAGTACGTGTTATGTGCTATATACCGATATTTACATCATGTATATGGAAATGATGGATCGTGAATTTGAGAGTTACCGAGTTGTTTCAATCACTTCGAAGCAGACTTTTAGTGTTGCATTTGGTTACCAAACTACCTAGGTAAGACCTGGTTTATAACACTTTCAATTCAATCAGGAAGTTGACAACCCGTTAATTTTGTGTATAGATAAGTATATTATACGATGGTGTTTACGAAGACTAACATGATTGGGTTTTCTTACGAAAACTAACATGTTTCAGCGATTTTAAGAATAAAAAAAAATTGTCAAACCTTTGCCGCGAAAACTAACACCATTCAATTTACGCTATAATATACTGCAATGAACTAACGTTACTTTTCCTATTCTACACGCGAATCACCAAGCGTTTAACATCTTTATCCTGCTTCTGATATTTGAATGGCAATTTAAATTGAATTATCAGTGTCTTCTGTTGCATTAAAATTAGTTTACATTAATTTTTTTCATTGCCTAAAAACATTTATGTAAAAGAAATGCGAAATACCTTTAAATTAAATAAATACATTTAACTGAAAAATGCTATTATGCATGCGCTTTTATGAAGGCAGAGATGGTGCGTGGAGTGGCAACGCAGTGGTAACGTGTCGGGAAGAGGAGGAGGGGGGGGAGCCTGACACCGCGGTCAATGTCTATATTATGCTAAGTACTTAATTGTTTTAACATGTTTTTTCAGTAGCTGCAGAGATGAGCGTTATGAAAATGTTGCATAATATTATTCAACTATATTTTTTAAGACAGTGAAACTTTGATTTTCAATGTAAGTCTTACGGTTTGGTAGTGACTCCTATTTAAAAAAAAAGATCTCGGTATAATTAAGTCACAGCCTAACGAAATTTTAATAATACATTATTGAATAGTTAAACTAAGTTTTGGTAAATATTTAGCTTTTCTAAAATAGTTTTCTGAAATCCAAAAAACACGACGATATTTTCCGAAATCAAGGCTAAGATAATTTACATTTTTCTCAAGATATTCTCAATACCAGTACAATATTTTTATAAATATTGTTTTCTCTCGCTCTTTGAAATCCTCTCTCTCTGATTTCGCCACACCAATGCAATGAAATTTCCCCAAAAAGAAATTGGCGTTTCTAATTCCCGCTCATTCCCGAAATAGTGAGGGCGTATTGGGTCAATGGCGTTGATAGACAGCGTATCGCAAAGCATTAGGGAAAGGTAGGATAAAAGATGATTTTAATTATAATGTTGCATCAGTCGGTGAATGATCCACTGTCGCGCAATGGATAGCAGAAAGATTGTACTGCAGGTCTCACTTCAACAGGTTGACAAGTTACACAATGTTAATTGTCTGCCTAATTGAATCGCAATGACCTTTTTGGTTAGCCGTGAGACTCTAATTTACCTTATTTAATTTATTTTCTTTTTGTCTAATGTAAGTGGGCAGTTTATCTACAACCTTGGAATGGGTTGCGGACAAAGGAATACTGTCCTATAAGAATATAGTGGGTTTTCTGGAGAGCGCAGTGTTCTCCAAGCTTACCACGAGGAATTTCACTTTCTTTAACCGCTATGTCTATGAGTTTGCCGACGTTCACAATGAACAGTCGATTTCTCTTGGAGGGAAAGAAACGGAGTCTTAAATAACTATGTATTCGGATGATGTTTACGTTACGATGTATTAGAAGTTGATAAAATCTATTTAACAAATATAAGATTTTTCTTTCTTTGCAAAGTTCATCTATTTACGACGTGACTTACTTTGCGGTAAATATTGACATGCTTTTTTTTTGGTTGAAAGAATCGAATCAGAACTTTTAAGTTGTGGAAAAAATGTATACTCTCGAAAAGAATTCTTTATGAAATTCTATTGGTATCGATGCAAATAGTATGGTAGTAGATAAATGCGGAGGGATATTTATAAAATTCTTTTTCTTTATATATTTCATGTAAAGTTCTACTCTTAGTATTGCGTTTATGTATACAATGCCGAATATATTTAATAAAAATGGCTACATTAGTTTTGTAAAAGAGAATAAATGTTTTCTTATTGGAAGACCTATGCTATTTATTTATGTTAATGAATGCACAATTAATTTCTCAGAATTCAATGGATAACATTGGATTGATATCACTAAAACTGTTATGAATTTAACCCTAATATAATTCTTCGTAGCTAGCAATCAATCAGAGTTAAAACTCAATTCATAAAATGTGGCTAACGTATTTGACAAAACAGTAAAAAAGGGAAAGCATAAGGCAAGCGAAGTACAGAATTTGCAGGTTCAGCCGGTAATATGAACTTACCGACATAACCAGGCGTGCCGCATGCAGTGGCCATGATACCCGAGTCTTCCATTTTTGACAGTCCAAAGTCGCTAATCATGATTTTACTGTCCTCATCAGGACTGTAATAGAGCAGATTCTCGGGCTTGAGATCCCTGTGTACGACGCCTTGTTCGTGCATGTAGTCGACAGCTTCGAGAACTTGGCGTATCAGACCTGAGGCATCCTTTTCCGTGTACGAGCCCTTCTCGACAATCCGGTCGAACAGCTCACCGCCCGTTACTCTGTGAACAGCGGGTTTTTTCGGATTTTCTTAAGTGAACACAGTGTTGCATCTATACTGGCATGAGGTATTTTAAAGCAACTGGCTACTGGTTTTGGACTTTTAATGCGTATACATTGAAGAGATTTTCGGATAGAAGGTAGCGGAGAAAACGTATGCAGAAATTGATTAAAGCGGCTGATGTCCAAGTAAGTACCAAGAATTTATAATTGATTTCGTAGCCTTTGCACTTGTGGTAATTTATTTTTTCATTTTTTTTTGTGTAAAATGACTGGGATCGCATAAAGTTAAGAGCGAAATCTAATATGAAAAAGAATAGACATTGACGTAGATTTAAGAGATGGGCATTGAAATGTCTTACTTTGAGTTATCTTTTTTCTTTATGCTGACTTTTAACAATTTTGCGCAAAGTATGACGCGTTCCAATAAAGTATTTCCGTCACATTTCAATTGTTTTTTTTTACTCTCTGTGAGTTTAAAATGAAAGGAAAATTACTTTTAGAGCAATAAATTCTATAAATGCAATTAGTTGAGCAAACTTTAACTTTGAGCTTGTAAGACTGCATTTTGGCAGAAAACTTGATATTGTGAAAAAATTTAATTCTCTGGTTGTTAAAAACAGTAAATCATTAACATTCGAGGTAATATATGCAATTTGTAGAACAAAGATTCAGTTCATCTTACAATTATTTATATAACCTGAATGTCACCTTTGACTATCAACAGTCAACTTGCTCTTAAAATGGGACTTTTAGCATTCGTTCATTTTCTTCCATAGTCATTTCCCCCAAAAATGTTTGAAGCACCGACCCACGAACAATTCGATAAAAGTCGAGACAAACATATACATACAAAAGCAATACTTACAGCTCCATGACGAGGTAGACCTTGTGCTTGTCCTCGAAAGTTTCCAGTAGCTGCACGATGTTTGGATGCGTCAACCTGAAAGCAGAGTTGCAAATGACGAAACTTTAAATTTTCCGCCTCTTTTCTTTTCTCTCTCATACTTCAAATCAAAGAGCAAAAATCACTGTTACCTGACATTAAAAGTAAGTTTGGAACAATGTATAAAGTATAAGTGAAATTGTCACTCGATTGCATTCAATTCCGTTGATTTTTGCACTTTACTAAAAGCTATTGATTCTACCCCTGCTTTAAAATGAGTGATTTTTCCCTTTTTATGATACATCCCATACTTTTTCTTTCGAATTCTAAATTACTCCATCAATTTCTTGAAGTAGAAGAATTGTCAGTATGTGCTCAACTATATGTCATATTCAAAGTTGTCTTTAATTAAATTTGCTTTTCAATAATTGGAAGCCACATTTTTCGGTGGATGAACACGATGAATATGAAACGAAAAATAGATGTAGGTTGTTAATGATGAGAAGCCATAGCCATAAAGTGCAAAGCCGTGTGCTATTAACATGGAGATAATGCAGCAGAAATTTAGTTTGAAGTTGAGTCTGTTTAAAATTTTGAGGTATTCGGTATTTTTCAAGTTACTAGGAATGAAATTCCGGCACTTATAAAGAGTAGAGTGTATTTGCTACAGCATTAGTCAGCTCGAAATGGTGATTATCGTATTATGATAAAAGAAAATATATTAATTAACTCTATATTGTAAAAATATTTTGCCACTGCCGCCGTCACCGTGTCGTGTAAAAGTAACGCAATATAATTCATTAATTGTGTTCATTAATGACAATTAATGTTTTTTTACGTTATTTTTGCGATTACTTCCGTTATTTTCCTAATTTAAGTTATTATTCTGTTTTTTACGTTATGTGTAAAGATCGTCTCTCCCGTAAAATCCTCTAACCAAACTGTCCACCTTGAGTCGCAGTAGTGATTTTTTTCATAGATTGAGAGCTAAGTGAAGGAGAAGGAAAGAAAGGGGATTACAGTCGGATACTATCGCACATCCTTTGCATAACCTTCGCTTTACTTTCCGCTCCGCACAGGCACTCGCAAACACAAATTATATATATATATGCGCGCGCAATCGAGATTCCGCGATACAAGCGCTCTCATTCAATTTGAAAAGCTGTCGTATGTGAAAGGAGGAGGAGACCACAGGTGAGATATAGGGATTCTCGTTTCTACGCTTGCGCGTTGTTCTACACTTGGCGACTAATCTGAACAAGCAGTTAGGGTTTCTATAGCTCTTGGAAAACCGGAAAATCCAGGAAATTTTCAGTATTACACGCGGTGTACACTGTTTTTGAATTAATATGTCATAGCTCATTTGACACAGAGATACACACTAACACAAACACACACACACACACACTTAATAGAAATATCCTTAAAAAATCCATATACAGAGTTTTCGATAGTTTAAAGTCTCATATTTGAAACTCCGTTGCTAGAATTAGTCTAAAGGTTAATCTTTTAATATTCTTTTCAAATATTCAAATATATTCATTTTGAAAAAATCTTGCAAGATAGTTTCAATATGACTAAAACGTGCGGAGAGTGAAAAAAGTGGATAAAGAAAACTATGATAATTCTGTAGACTGTATTTGTATTTGAATGAATTGAATTGACACTTTTTAAGTGTCTTTTTACATGTAATAATTATTTAAATTCAAGAATTAAGGTTCAACAAGAAAGATAATTTTGTGTATAGGCCCTCTTAAGAAATCCTGGAAGTTTTACTTTTTTTTACCTGAAAATCCGGGAATTTCATATAGTAAAATTTACAGATAGCCTATGTAAGTTTTCCTTCGCACTTTGTAATTTCTGCATTTTCACTTCCTGTTTTCTCTGAACTCTTCGGATATTCTTTGTGCACTAATATTTATGACAATTGAGGGGAAAAGTATATAAAGGTAGCAATAAAAACAAATTGAGGCGATATTGTTGTTTCCGAGGTGGATCGATCTTCGATCGAAATAATGAATAGTCAATGCGAGAAAGAGAATCCGTTTAATTTTGACGCTATGATAGCTGTTCTGGTACAATCTTTTCTTATGAGTTTTCGCATCTGAGCGATTTTGCGAATAATTTATATTTTTTATAAATAAAAACTGGAGAAAACTGAAACATTTCACTCAATTCTATCATGTTTTGAAATTTTAGCAAAAATCAGTAAAAATTAATAAACTTATTAACAATTAGGTAGTAAAATTTAGCATTTTCAACTCTTATTTATGATTTTCTTTCTCTCTATGTATAGGTATAACTAATTCAAATAAATAAATTCTTTTGATTTAAAGTTAATAAAAGTCATTCTTCATCGTTTCAAATTGATATTATTGTCATGATGAATGCACCTATAAAGTTCTTCCAATGAAACGATTACTGAAGAAAGTGGAAGAGCTAAATTTGGCAATAGAGATTTAAATACAGTACTCGCTATGAAATTCAAAACTTTTAAAAGTTTCTTTTCCGATTTTATATTTCGACTCTCGATGAATATATATGGAAATAATTGTAAAGTTTCCGGTTTCTGGTTTTTCAAGCTCGTTGCGCCGGAAATTTATAACTTTACGAGCGGAAACGGAATTCGCAAGTGCTCTCGGTAAGTATAAAATAGAGCGAAATTTAAATAAAATGTTGTCCCTATAACCGCGCGACAATAGCAAACTTTCTCACTCGAAACTCCAGATTGACATCAAAGGGCTTATGCAATTTGTCTTTTGTATGATAAGACAGCTACGATTGCATCTTCAAAGCTTAGTAAAGCGATTTTATCGAACATTAAACTCGAAATAAAATGCGGAACTACGACAAAACTGTAAGATTATTATTACTGTCATGGAGTGAGCTTTCTGAAATTTCGCAAAGATTTTATCGCTACCGAAAAGTTTGCAAGTTGCATCGCATAAATATATATCGTATAAATATATATTCATTTATTGTAAAATCGAAAGGCGATTCAAAATTCATCTTCGAAAATCCTTGAATTTGAAGAGCTCAATTTTGAGATACTTTTGGAGTTCTGCTATACTTGAATTCTACATTAACCCATTTCTTCCCAAGCGGCCATTTTATAGTTGATTATTATAATGTATTTCTGATTTTTCATCAAATTCAAACCGCCATTTTGAAATTTTCAAAATTCTGACTTCAGAATCGTACAGAGCGGACAATTTTACTTTGGAAAAATGCTATTGGTTATTATTATTATTTTTTTCAACAATTTTTTTAGGCAAAAAACCAATTGACTATAAACTGGACCAACGAGAGAACAAAACTAGAATTGCATCTCGGTGCTGCATATATGAAGGTATGCAGCGCGAGAGGCGAAGATATAAATATCGAGATGTGCACCCACGAGTTCGAGACGGCAATACACTGCATATGAAGAAACATTGATCGAGAACTTGAAGAGGCCGTGTGTATGAGTTTCGGTGGCAGTACACGAAATAAAATATTTGTGGCTGTTGCAGTTGAAGTTCCTAACTTGGTCTAGGGATTATCGAGATTACTGCTCTAATTAATAATTTTTCAATTATACACCTTTTTTATGTTTGAATTAAAAAATATTTCAAATAAATTTTATACATAGATTTTGACACCGTCGAATAAATACAAGCAGAGTAATTCCTGATCTACAATATTAATGCGTGAAAGTAATTTCTGATAAAAAAGAATGTCGATCCTGCTTAAAGTTGTACATCGAATTGAATAAGTATTCGCAATAAGTAAGAAATACAAATAAAAGGACTAAGAATCACAAGCATGAAAACACTGTCATAGTAATATGTAGTCAAATTGTTGCTATCATATTGTAAATATGTACAAATTACAAATGTGACGGTAAGGTACTTATTCGACAATCATGCATCGTCGCTTCTGAATCAAAGGGCGATAGCTCAGAATCCGCTTGGAAACCGGCGATACTTCGGAACTGACTGGAACACGGCATCTTTTTTCAATAATTCGTTTATAGAGAAGAAAATCCATAGATAACATTTAAAATGATTCATATATTATGATTACGTAGTATTACCATCTTACCTGATGGTTAAATTTGTAAAATCTCTCCCAATTCATTCGCATTTAACTTCCTCAATCTAATAGTAATTTGTTTTAATATATATGTAATATAAAATGTAACTGCGTAATAGTGAACTAAGTAATAATATGATTTTGAAAATTTGCATTTTTAAGAATAACCAAAGAAATTATATGCAAGTAATCTTAATAAAGACATTTCAAATATAATTTTTTATTATTAAAATTTCAAATACACTATGCAAAAAAAAGTATAGCAACAAATAATTTGCGTTGAAAATTGCTCAACTTTGAAGGATGATTACTTCGTATCTTGAAGTTCAAGGTCATCTTTTGAATTCTAAAATCTACAAAGTTTGGCGGTGCATACCGAATTGTATATTTTTTCTTCGAATATTCTAATAATAGCAAATAAAAGTTCAACGCTTCCTCTTTAATTAAAGAAAAATGAGCTCTGTACAATTTTTCCTTGCAATTGCACGGCGTTTTGAAGTTATCTTTGAAATGACACTGCTTTTGGGATAAAGTGGAGTATTCGAATCTAAACTAAACGCGACCTGTTAATGAGACAAAATTCGTGAGACAACTTCCACGTATGAGCGCAATTATTTGCGCACGCTGAGCCTCTAAATATGGACGCATTTGATTAACACAAAAAATTTTCAAATATCAAAGTTTTCTATCAGTTAAAAGTTTTAAGGGCTGTCGTAAGAGATAACAAATTTAAACACTAGTATTTCAAATTTTTTTCGAACAACACGCAATTTTTCTTAATTTTTTAAGTTGATCGCTCAAATAATTAAAAACCATTGAAAATTGTGAAAGAAGAGGAATAGTTAAACTTTTATTTGCTGATATTAGAAAAAAATATCTAACTCCGTGTGCGTCGGCAAACTTTGTAAATTTTTTTATTCAACAGATGACCTTGAATGTCAAGGTCACGTGTTGTGAAGTTGCATCCAATCAAAAATTTAACAGATGGATCATTTCAAGCTTTAATTAATTTAAAAAAAAGCTTCGCTTCGTTGATCTGAAGCTGAGCAATCATCTTTCAAAGTTGAGTAATTTTAGCCACAAATTTTTTGATACTATACTTTTTTTGCGTAGAATATATTCGTTAAGGATGTACAAGCGATACTTGAGGGTCAAATCAGCAACTATTCGAAAAAGATTAGATAATATTACTTTTACATGAAAGTGGCATATTTTGAGTGACCATACGTTGTAAGTAACTTATTCTTTACTTAATAAAACTTCAACAACGTTATTATTATTTTTATATCAACTAATAGATCAATAGGTTAAGGAATACAAAATTTTCATTTTCGTTTTTTCCAAGTTTAATCCGCGATTATTGTCTGATTTTAAAATTTATGAGTTCATTTTGTTCGTTTTCGAAAACTTAAGCGATCTATTAAGTTTAAAAACCGAAGAGGACAAGGAGTCCAGAAAGCAGTCCTTAGGAGAAATGAAAAGAAAAATTAATGATAAATGGGCAAATGGGACGTGAAAAAGCCGAAGAGATACATGTAGAGGAGAGAGGAACCTCCGGACAAGAACCCCCCTCCCCCCCAAAAAAAACCCGCAGGAGCAGAACGGAGCACGAAGAATCATATCAACGACAATGGAAATCAAGGTGTCTCAGGGATAGACTTCCGTTGGAGTCCTGGGAAAAGTCCGTGAGGAAGTCAACCCGGATAATTGCGACATGAGAGTCCTGTGCGCAATGCAGATGAGGACGGGCGACGTTGTACTCCGGCTGGCTAGAAACTCCGATCGGGGGGCCCATCGCGACCGGCTCGGAAAAAGCGGTGGCCGACATTGATACGGGGAAGGCGGATGGGGGCAAGATTACCCTGGAGTTTAGAGACCTTGACTCCCTGACGAAGACGGAAGAGGCAGTACAAGTAGTGGATAGGGTACTCGAACACTGCAGGTCAAGAGAGACTGGTAAAAGTCATGGGACCCAACTGAAGGGGTCTCGATCTGGCTACTGCTATCCGCATTGGCATGAGCTGTCAGATAAAAAGACGCAGAACAGTGGTGCGGTGTTTTAGATGTTTTGGATAAGGGTACCTCCGCAAGAAGTGCAAGGCTGTAGACCGGTTAAATCTCTGCTACAAGTGTGCAGTATCCGGCGACCACAGGGACAACTGCAGGAAGGACCCACACTGCTTCTTGTGTAGAAATGCGGGTGGACGGGGTCTAGACTGCAGACACGCTGCTGAGACATAAAGAAGAGGACGAAACAACAAAATAAAGAAGACAGATACGATTGACGTTTCTGTTCCTTTGATTACTAAGTAAGTTACACTCAATATAGTCTCAATACAGGAGCAGACGTGGTCCCTGTTTGGTTATTAACTCCATTTCCAAGAAGAAATTGTCTGAACTTCCGATATATGCTGTCAGAATTTCAACAAAATGCGGATTAAAAGTTGTAATTGTTTATTTAACAAAAACAATTTTTGTAGTTTCCTATTGAACCAAAATTTTGCCATAAATCTAACTAGTCCCTCTATAAAGCTTACCTTTTAAGTTTTAATTTAATTTTTTAGTCGACCATGTACGATTTTTAAGCCGAGATATCGCAGTTTCAAGAAAAACTCATATTTTTATATTTTCATGCTTTGCACCAACATGAGAACTTACAGGTTCGAAGTTTAAAGGAGTTCTATGCATTGACAAGCTAGACTTGGCAACGTCGCACCTTGTGAAAGTAGCTTTCGTTTCGCCTGCTACGATTTACAGTTGTTACGCGCTGCTGCAATATCCTCTGAGTCATAGAGACCGACTCAGAGGATATGCATGAACTTTTGAAAGCTTCGTATGTTTCCATACGGCATTCATTTACAAGTTCAAACCATTTCAGGCATATCTTGTAAACTGTAACTGTGTATGATACTGGCAAAGACGTAAAATGTGATATAGCCCATAAGACGCTGTGTTAAATTCCTCTAAAGTGATTATTCAATTACTTTTCTCTCGTGTCACGTAGCTTCATGAAATTTTAACATATTAGCTATAACTTTTAGCGATATTAGCTTACTATGTACAAAATTTTATTAATTTCTGATTAATTATTCACATAAGGATAGAGCTCCTTTAAGATTATCAAAGCTTCAAACTTCGATATCTTGGTTTTAAAAAATCGTACAAAATCGACTAAAAATTGGAATTAAAGATTAAAATGCAATCTTTCTAGTTCAGTTAAGGGGAAGCAGTAGCGTCCCCCCTCCTCAGGCTGATCGATCTATTTCTATGTTCCAGTTAATTTAAAAAACGATAAATCACATAAGCCCCATCTTGCACAAAATAATTAATAGCAACGAGTATTATAATAGCAACAATTAATAGAAAAAACGACAAATCAGATCGACTTCAGCTAGCACAGGACGATTCATTGTATCGAGCACTACGCCGCTCAAGTCTAAATATTAATTTGCGTTGTAAATAGAAAAAAATATCAGCGAAAGAAAAAGCATGTTTGTCGCTACTGCACCCCCTTAATGAGATTAGTAGCAAAAATTTACTTATATTGTATAATTTGAAATCACTGAATTTTATATTACTTTCAACACTTAAATTGATACATCTCGGCGTTTAATGAATGAAATCGAAAAATTCCAACGAGGCTTTAAAGGTTAGGGTTTGCGAAAATTTCTCTAAACGTAGAAATCCACCAACGATTACGACGTAAGCGTACCAAATGAGAAATCAATTTCACTCGAAATTTCGTTTATTTTGTTAAGGGGACGTCGGAGTCACTAAAAATTTAAATTTCCCGCCCTTACTACATCAAAATACCCACAAGGTTTTTCAAACTTTTCTCTTTAACAAATTATCTAATTGACTCGAAATTTTAGGAGATGATAGAATGATCATAAATGAAGCGCGCTCAGCCCTGGGATTACCGATAAATTACGTAAATGTAATATTTTCTGTTTGAAACATAATTGCCAAGTTAGAATCACGCCATCTCATGGATTAAATTGAAATTAGTAAAAATTAGATATTTTCTTCTCTAACTTCCGTATTACTTGATTTTTGGAAAATGTCTGGTCTGAGCGCGCTTTATTTGTGATCTTTCTATCATCTCTTCAAGTTTCAAAGCAATTGGTTAATTTTTTAAGTAGAAAAGTTTGAAAAACTTAATGCCGGTAAAACAGGCGAGTCCGACGTCCCCTTAAATAAACAATTATAACTTTTTTAATATGCATTTATTAAAATTCTGACAGCATAAATCGAAAGATCAGACAATGTAACGTCGGAAATGGTTTACGTTGATTTTTTTTCAGGACCGATTTATATTAAATAGAGTCGATGAAAAAAGTCTGGAAAACGTCCATATGGGGATTAACAGTTGTGACTTCGGAACCTTACGGCTCTGTCAATTTGAGACGAAGATACAGTACTGTACATATCTAATCATTCAATTGCTATAATTAAATCTAGCCGGGCTTAATATACTGGTACAACTATTACTTTTTTGTAAGAAAAATTTCCTTTTTAAATTGAGTACTAAAGATGAATTGTTAACCACAAATTTTATATGCTTTATATGTAGGTCCAACACGAGCTTGTCCCTTTAAGTGTGGCAAGGTCACCAAATCCGGAAGTAATATGGATTATGACTACTTGTCGCTTAATTATGTGAGTACAGAGAAACATGTATAGGCCCGACTAAGTAGCGTAAAATTCATTTTTAATCGCGCGGTAAAGTTTCAACTATGTAACAAGGATTTCTTAATTTTTGAGTAAGCGACATTTAAGGCAAATGTGATCACGAAAGAAACGAAATTCGAGTTATACGAAAAGTAGCTCAAATATTTTATTATTTTTCTTTGTTTTATGCACTTGTTTTAGCAAGTGCAGAAGTTGGCCGTGATTTATAAGAGTGTAAAGGCGTTTTAATTGCGATGTTGCACTACCAGAGGATTAACTAAAGTGACGTCAGCCCAGCGGAATTCAGCTCAAAGATGATCAT
Source organism: Megastigmus dorsalis (assembly GCA_900490025.1). Taxonomy (NCBI): domain Eukaryota; kingdom Metazoa; phylum Arthropoda; class Insecta; order Hymenoptera; family Megastigmidae; genus Megastigmus; species Megastigmus dorsalis. The sequence goes on along the minus strand of UELU01143753.1, from coordinate 13,021 downwards.
ATCGCGCTTAAGTGTCGGTGGTATGCGTGTAATTTAAATTTTAATTACAAAACAAAGCTGATATTGTAAAAAAAAGTGTCGAATGCATTCTGCATCGTACCCACTGTTGAAATAAAATTTGAAGGGGTCGCTTTAAAAAAATTTAACATTATTAAAGCGAGAAATAGAGAACTGAAAATAGTTTCTTTTAATGAAATATGAAGTAAATTTTTACTTCTTTTGCACCTACCGTTGATCATTGGCTCTAGAATTTTAAGTAAACCTTCATTTCTATGCTTTTGAGCCTTTTATATTTACTATCATTTATATGTACTTTCAAAGCAACTCTTTATTCTAAAGACTTCTAGAAGCTTCTCTATTCAATCATTTTAGTTACGCATCTCACTTTTTAGTTTACTGAGTAACAATGTTTTTCCACGCTTTAAGATTTGGTAGCACCATACAGATTGAGAAAAAAATGTGAGAAATTTGCCGTATTACACATTTTATTTATAAGCATGTTAAACCTTTTTGTGCGTCAATCCTTATCAAATTGATTTCTCTGTGCAGATATCCAAATAAAAAAAGACCAGTCTTAAACCCAACCCTCGCATTTCCACTTGAACTTCGTTAAGTCAGGAATTTACCTCTCGTATCCCCTTACGTAAGGGTCAACAGCGGCGACTTACGTGCCTGCAGGCGAATCAAATGCACGCTCGCGTTCGTTTAGCATGTACACCGCGAACTTAAAAAAAGCTGCGCGCGCGCTCGCGCGTGTGTGTGTGTGAGAGAGAGAGAGAGAGAGCTTCCCTCGAATGACGTACACGTATGCGCGACCCTCGCCAACCAGCCGGTCTCAAGGTCGCCACCCCCTATTAACTCCGCTGAATACAAGCGCCCAGGGCACAGGTGTGTGGCATGCATGTATAATGTGAGCTACCTGCCTTACCGATCTCTACTTGCGCAGACTTTTTTAGATTATTTCTTTCTATTCCGCATTCCGTATAGATATTAGCCTTATATCAATTTTTTATTTATCTGTTTAGAATTTTCCAATGAGCGATCCAAAATGAAATCGATATAAGATGGCGTCTATTGATCTTTTTCATCTTTAGTCGCATTGAAGAAATTCAAAACGAATATTTAGTTGTCTCGAGTCTTTCTTACAAATGATGAACGTTGGGGGTTGGGTTGGGTAAAAATTTTGAAGGAAATAATCCAATAGCCGCTGTACTTGACGCCTAGAATACGGTTTTGTTCTTCGAACATTAGGATTAAGGTCTACAGGGTGGTGTTGCGTGAGTATTTTGCAAGTAAGTGTATGTAATCGCTATGCGGTGTGGCGCTTGGCTTAATCGATTGATCTCGCTTTTTCATTATGCACCTTGTACCTAGCTATTATACCGTTTTAGCACTTAAAGTTTATATATACAACTGTAATTATTTGCGGTGTCGCTGCATATAATTGTTTGATGTTCAAACTTTCGTAACGTGGAATTATCTTGTCGCTCACTTGAACTTTTTCCAGTAGGAACTAGGGGTTCAAATAAGAATAACTTCAAGATTAGACACTTCGTTTTGGAAAAGTCACAGAGCAATTTCCCTTTTGCACTGGGAACGACGGTCCTCGACTTTTGCCAAAAAAGTATTCTTGAAACTCAAAGTGATACAAGTTCATCCTTCATACCGGATATAAAAGTTTTTTTTTATTATCGAGCAGCAATAGTTGCCGTATATAGTACTCGAGATAATCAGTGTTCTCAAAAGTGTAAATGAGTAGTGTGCCTCAAAGTCTATCCGAAGTACTTCAACAACTCTTTCATCGGCAATGCAGCAACTGTTTTTGTTATTCTTTTAGCGGAAAATAGCCATGATCTAAGTCCAAGGTCAACCGGTTCAAAATAGACTATGGGATCGTGAAATTGAACCTTTTGTCGGGACAAGTATAAAAGCAAGGTTCTTTTCAACATACCCGCCCCTTCATTTAAACAAATAGCAAACAAGTTCCATCGTGAATTTTCCATTTATCAGGCGCACTAACTGGCAAACTATCTGTATGATCCCCTTTACCAAGATGTTAAACTCAAATACCCACACATATACGCGCACTAGTGCATATAACTCAGGGCAGGGAAAGAAGCGAGCGAAGCTGCAACGAGAGAAAGAGAGAGAGACGGTGGAGAACTGAAGTGGGTGGGAGGGAAAGGGTGAGGCCGTGATGGCGCATTCGTGTAAAGTGAGCGAGCTCGAAAGACAGCGAGTTGCAGAGAGAGATAGATAGATAGATGGATAGAGAAAGAGAGAGATAAAGAGAGAGAGAGAGAGAGAGAGAGAGAGAGAGAGAAAGTGCAGGCAGCCATCGAGCCGAGAAAATCAATCCACCAAAAAGGGAATGTAATATTCGAAGCTGTCTCTATTTCTCTCTCTCTCTCTCTCTCTCTCTCTAGGTCTGCGCGTTTATACGTGGAGATGGGTCTTCGCCGAGTGGACAGGTCAAAATTTTATATTTGGGTGAAACTGGGTGAATCCGGAAAGTTACCGAATTTGCTGCGCTCGTAGTTCGTGCCTTTGTTCTAGTACAGTTTCCCCTTACCTTTTTTTACGTGCTGCACATACGAGCATTTTTGCCAGTCCAAAATCTTTTAACTTTATCCGACAGTTTCTCTTTTAATGAACACAATTCTTTTTGTTCGAGGCTTTGATGTCAAAATGTATTGTGGCTATAAAACGAATAAAAATTGGTTACTTTAATATGTTTTTATTTTTCTAAAATTGTTTTTGTCTATTGAGCTTTAGAGCAATAATATTACATCCGAGAAGAAAAAAGATGCTTGTTGTAAATAGCAAATTCAAAGATTGTTTATCGTGTATATCTATAATATTTTAAAAGCAATTATTCCAAGGTTATACACTAATTTTCAAAGATCCCAAGCATGCTAATCGAGGGCGTAAAATGCATAAATGTTTAAGTGTTTCAGTTCGATATGTGGAAGATTTAAATAAAACACGCGCAGAAACGGATATATTTAAACGTATCTAAATATCAAAGAAATGGAACCCTTTGAAATTAGTTCCAGCAAATTGTAATGATAGAAAATTTTCATAACTTAAAAAATTCCAGTTGGCACATCGAATCGGTATCTTGGCCCCGTGCACGCATAGTATATAGAGCATACGCGAGTGAAGCAACACGAACTGGAGCTATATTGCTAACGACACATAACCGTGTGCAGTCAGTGTATACGCGTATCAGAGATATAGAGAAGCGAACTGGTATATTATGCGCGCATGCAATTAGGTCTGCGGACGAGGCGAAATAGATATATAGAACCCGAGTCCGTTTACATGCGCACAATACCGTTATATTGCATCTCGCTGCAGGGGTTGAAAATGTGGTGGAACGGGTGGAAGGGGTGGAAGGGGGGGAGGAGGGAAGCGCAACGGCTGTATATATGTGTATAGGAAGTCGGTGATAGATGAATAAGTGATGCGATTATATCCTCAGTCTCGGCTTTTATATTGCCTGCCTATAGAGTCTCTATCCACGAGGCGCGAGCTTCGTTGGATTTGCCGGCGTGTTTGTTGCCAGCCCAAGTTGCTTTACTATAGTCGATATTTTTTTCTTTTGTTTGCTTGCGTTCGATTGGGGCTGCATAGAGGCGCGCCTCTCGCTGTCTGGGCTTGTTTCGCAAAGGAAAACGAAATACTCGAGGAAAAATGGCGCTCAATCGATGGATTCTAGAATCAATTAGAGATTTGAGTGGTAGAAGCATGCTTCGATACGTTCGATTTATTTATATCATTGATAGAGATTGTGCCTAACTATATTTTCTAAAATTAATAAATTCAAAATTATAGCAACAAATTACACCTATGATAGAGTTTAATTTTTATTCTGTTAAGGTCGATTCTGTTTATTCTTATCAAATATTTGGCTGGTAAATAATTCACCTGCATAGCTATATATCTTTTAGCTTGAAAATGCACCGTAATTGATGAAGATGAATGCTAACAGAGATTAGCCAAATTTAAACTAATTTTCAGCAAATTCTTTTTACTAAACGCATTTTCTTGATGCGTCATCGTTCTGCAGTAAACGTTGGTAAGTTTCGCTAAAATTTCGCTGTTATATGCAGAATTTCTACATACGAATATAAGACGATAAGATCGTCCATTTTGCGCCACAAGTCCGAAAATTACAAATGCTCTCTGTCAGAAAATTGACCAAAAAGTAGGTGAAAATTCAAGCAGTATTCCAGAAATTTTGAAATCCTGCACACAAGATCCGAGTGTTTTTCTAGAGCCTGAAAACGCCAGCAAAAGGCTTTTAAAAAAACAGTGTGTAGTTCGGTATACCCTATTCGGCATTTATAATGCAGCGGAATGCGCTTACTTTATAAGCGTACTTTGCCTCACTTTGAAAACTATGCAATTTTAGGCGCTGAAAATAGAACCAAGTGCAAAGATAGTGTAAAACTCCCGCAGTTCGAGTCTTGTGAGGTAGAAACTTTTTTTCCTACCTTCTCTACTTTTTTCTTCTCTCTCTCTCTTTCTTCATTCCGCCAGCATAGTTTTCCGCGGGATTGCTTGGCGAGAAAGTTTCCGAATTCTCTGTATGGCGGGGACACGTTTGCGAAATTTTTTCGTGAGCTTACTCTCCGATTACCGGTTTTTCTTTTATTGAAATATGTTTTCCAGCTGCGCGCAATGTTTCATTTAAAAAAGTGACGCTGATGGTTAATTACTTTTTTTTCTGTTGATTGCGAATACACGAGCATTTTTGTATCAAATACATAATGCCATTTTTATGCAGTTTCATATTTTCATGTATTTTCGAATTTTTCACTGTGTGCGTATTTTATAAATTCATACGTGCATTGTATGTAAAAACGCTTTTCAACAATTCTACTATTGTAAAAGTAAATATTGAAAATAGAGATAGAGGTAGCATGGTGGCATTTTACTGTTCATGAAATCGACTTAAAAAAAAAAACAAAATTAACCAAAATAACCAAAGTATACGAACGTGTTCAAGTGCGAAATTTAATTCAATTTTGCTGTTTCTTTTTTGAAAAATGTGGAGCGGAACCAACGACAAGTTATTGATTTTTTTCCATTTTCTATTTCAAGCTCTCAAAACTGGAAGTACAGTCTTTGACTTTTGTCCACAAACCATCCAGTATTTTTCCTTTGAAAATTTTGACGATTTCGAATAAAGTCAAAATCCTAAAACAAAAATTTGCAGCAAGAAAACATCATCATACGAAAATTATTTGAATCATCATGTAAATCGTGTTGTCGTCTCACATGACCGAACAAAAACAAAAAATGACCATTGTAATTACTTTGGTAGTCCGGAAAAAAGTCGTTTACCGAGCGAGTTTTACGTCCTCGTAGCAAGAAAAAAAAGTCAGTTGGAGAATTTTCTATATAAAGACAGACGATATTCCAGGAGCTGCTCTCGTCATCTCGCAGCATCATAAAAGACGAACCGCTGAAAAAACGAGCCGCAACAATGTATCTGCGAACTTTGACGTATAAAGCCGGGTTGCACGGTTTATTTTTGTAAGTATTCAGATGCACGATAGCCGCATCCCTTTGTCACGAGGCGAACGATAAGCGCGGGTAAGCTGGAATTATTTGGCAGAGCCTTGAACAATAGAAAGGTGAAACGAGAGAAGAAAGATCTTTTTTACTTAAATGATTTCCGGCTATCAAATACTTTTTTATGCCAATAAAAAACATTCCTGATTCAAATAAATTATCACTACTGCAACTGAGTAAAAATGCATTAGTATAAACTGTATAAATTGTAATTTCCCGGGTAAAAATGATTTTCATACAATTATATACATTTATATATTAATTATGAATGATTGTATACGTTTGTACCTATTTGTATATGATTATGACTGGATTTTGTCTCTATATAAAAAGTCATAACTATATGTGAACATATTATTTCATAAATATTTGTATAAGCTCGTATATAAGTTTATAAACTTATATATAATTTTATTTGATTAGATGGTATTCTGTTAAATTCTTAGAATAGAAGTTATTTATATTTAATTGTATACATTTATATAAAGTTGAATAAGTTTGAATGTTGGCGTTTACAATAGGGTATAAGAGTATATAAGTACATTTAATCTGATCTAAGTGGAGATAATTATTGCTTTGTATACAGACGTATTTAATTATATTCATTTTTATATAATGTTATAAAGTTGTAAAAAAGTTTATATAATTATATATAACTGTATTTAAATAGTGCTTTTCAATTAAACAATATATACCCATGCATAACTATTTCTTAAGAATTACCGCTAGGTGGCGACCCGTTATATGCCTCTGCAAGAGGAAAATCAGCGCTTCGGGTATAAGTATAACCCAAATTCTTCTTGATCAAAAAATTTTTTTGAAAGTTCAAATAAATATTTTTTGTGATTATGCATTATTTTTCGCGCTTGAACATTATATATAATTGTATATGGTTATATACAATCGTATATGATCAAATACGAAATAATTTAGCAGTTTTCGCGTGTAGTTGTATATAACCGTATACAGGTAAATACAGCTATATACAAGTAAGTTTAATAATGTAAACTCTCTTATATTTATATAGAGACAAAATCTGCATACAATTTTATACAATTGCATATAAGTCCTTGTATTCAATTATATATAATTTTATACAATCATATGAGAATAATTTTTACCCGGGTTGGTGAATCTATTTCTTATTAAAGAAAAGAAGCAAATTCAGAATTAAAAAATTACAATTGCAAGTGAATATTTACAACTATCAACAGTGGACGATTCTAACAGTTTGAATGACACATCTTATTTACTGCAATTGAATCACTTTCGGGATATAAAAAGTCCCATATTCCACATATTATTTTAATACCTTTCGTTAATTTAGCGTACCTGCGAATTGCTTTTGTTGATACCAATCAATATTACATTGCATCCTGCATTCGAAACAGCCTCGTTTCACATTTACGACACAAAAATGTGTTAGAGTCTAGAAATCGTAGTCGAGTCCAAAGTACGACATAATCCTCGATGCACACAATCTCGCTCTCATTTGAGTGGGAAAACGGAGTCGAGCAGAAAGGCGAAACCATCGACGTGCAATATTTCGACATATTTTTTAGCGAAACTCTTCGAGATTCGTTCGAAAGTCGCCTACGCGTGCGTTTTTAATGAAATCCTGCAGCGTAAATAAGCACTGGAGTGGAATAGAAGCGATTTATTATGCAGCAGATGAACGAGTACGAATATATGCAAGAGATGGTACACGGCGAATATATACATGACTATACTTTCTCTTTATAACTGTATTGTGGAAAAAAGTATCTTTTTATTTAATATTTCTTATCGAATGATGATTATTTAATATCTTTTTTACCTTATTGTGGTTGGAGTTAGTAGTTGAGTAATCTACTCTGGCAATTGCGGAAAAGTATATGGGTAAATCTACAGAGTTTTTTTTATTTGGCAGCAAAGCCCTGAAAATTTCTTTACGAGTATATATTGTACATGTATGAGCAAGATTTGACCAGTGTAACTAATTTTTTATACAGGTTTAGGCTCATAAAAGAACAATTTCCAAAAAAAAATTTTACTCGAAAATCTGAATGACTAATATTTAATGATGACTATACGGAGAAAAATGATGTATTAATATTTAAGATGAATATACGAAAAATTACTATGTTGCGTACTAAAGCTGGGATATACTCATTTTATAGAGATTTTTCTTATGTTCATAAGAAATATTACTATGGACATAGTAATTTTGGCTATAAATTTCTATAAAAATTGCTATGTTGAATAGTAATTTTTGTTATAAACATAAGAAAAATCTCTATAAAATGAGTATATCACAGCTTTTGTACGCAACATAGTAATTTTTCGTATATTCATCATAAATATTGCTACATCCTTTTTCTCCGTGTAGTGTTGAATAATTAAAATTTTTGATGATATATAGTGCAAAGAGTTTTTATAAGTCTTGAGCAGTGTTAGCGCTAGTTCATTTCGATACTAGTGCGATAATAGTATATTTCGATACTAGTGCGTGAAGCAGGCGATTCTGGCACGGGTGTAAAAGTGACAATACATCCGTGTGAGGTTCACTTGCTTCGCGCACATGTGTCGAACAATATTTTTTACAAGTGAGTCCGTAAAACTCGACTCTAGATGCCTTTTTAGTGTGGGTTAAGGTACTTTACGCACGCTAAACAGGCATCTAAAGATGAATTTTACGCACTCAGTTATAAATGTGATTTTACCATCGCGTGAACCTTTGCACATTATTTATCGCATATGTAGCGAACCATACATTATGACATTCGACGAGTTTTTTTCCTGCGTGCGATAAATTGAGCTTCTCGCACGCAGTAACATAAATGTATTAATGTATCTATAAATATTTAAATTTCAATGTCATATAACGTGATTGCCGTAATTTTTGACGCCAAGAGTATTTCCTGATAACATATTTAGAGTCTAGATTTTTATTATTTAATGCATTTGTATAATCTTATATTTGTAGTTTAGTAAGATGCATAATTATGCTTTTAAAAAATGTTTTGGAATTGAGTCCTGATCTGGAACTAAGACCGTCACAATAATCTGATCAGGAATGCGAAAATTCACCTCTAACCACAACAGAACCTTGTAATCTTAGATTCAATAAACTTTTACGTGCTACATTTCATTAATCCATAAAAGAGAAGTGATTGCAAAAGTCAAATGTTTTAATTTTAAGTTACCAAGTTAATGAAACTATATTTTTAAGTGCAAGATAAAACTCTTGAAAGTTTCGCAAGTACTTAGAAAAATTTATAAGTCATTTAGCGGACGACAGTTTTAAGATTATTACATTTTTAATTAAGTTTTTATAGAGGCTCTAGCAATTTATTTTTGTTCGCAGTTCAGGCGCAGTGGAACTACTCAATATGAAACTGAATTTATGATTTATCTAATATACAATCGTAAGTCTCAGAGTATGTTATAAATTTACTTATTATTGATATCATATTTTAAACAGTTCGAATGCAGATTTCTCATATTTCTAAAATTATTTTGATGATAATTAAAATATTGTGATATATTAAGTATAGCGATTTACCACTTTACTGTTCAAAAATAATAAAGAGGTAATTCAACAACGATTTTTTGTTGTTGCAGTGTTTATTAATGTGTTAATTAGCTATATAGTTTAAAACTACATTAATTTAAATTATCGCTCTTGCCTTTTCAATTTCGCATGAAATTATAGCTTATTGAATTACAAGAATGCTCTTTTTTACGTTGCTGAACTAAAAATGTTTATTTATTATATAACAAACTGGAATGTTAAAATATCTGTTATGAAATTCTCGCTTTAGAATTATAAATTTTTCTTCTGCGTAGTGTTACAGCAATATTTTTATTACTTCTACTCGCTATACTATGTGCTGTTATATGAAGTTGGGAAGTTGTGAAAATAGGTCACTATGCAATTTAGATATGAGGGGAAACAAATAAATAAATAAATAATAACGAAACATTCAAGGGCTTCAGAAGTCAGAAAATTCTACACAATGGCAATCTAGCTTTTAAATTAATGAAAAGTTATATTTCACAGTTACTGACATGAACTGAGAAGCAAATTCGATTTCAACTACAATCGCCAATAGCTATTTAATGAATTCAAATTAAAATTGTAAATAGGTATTCTGTAGTAAGCTTTAATTACTTTTAAATAAGTGAAAATGGCTTATGTTTATCTTCGATGACAGTAGAGGTTTCTTTTTCACAAGTTTTGTTTTCGTAAAATGACTAATACTATACTTATTCTTCATTAATTGAAAGATAATAAGCTTAATAATTACGTGAAACCACTTCTATTATCTTATACTCATTGGCGACTTGTAAAATAATTTGTTTCTGTTAGTTTCTAAAAATAAGCAGTATTCCTTTTGTGAACACAAAAATGTATTATACATTAAATTAAATGGCTTTAATTTTAAATTGGATTTTTGTCGGAATGTATACTGTGAATATCATGGATTTTTCTGCTGCGTCCTTAAGCTAATGTTAAACAATAATTTCGTGCCAGCAGCTGCGTTAACAATAAAAATACGTGAATCATCCAATTACAAGTTTTCCGTAAATCAGACATAATGCGAAAGGAAAACTTCAAATATCTGTTTGCCTTCTACATACAATATAGACCACTTAAGTCCGTATGTGCTTATAAGTTGAGGCTCGTGCACAAGTGCACAAGTGCACATGTGTGTATGTGTGTTATGCACGAGTGCAGCATATTAATACAAAAGCGCTCAAGTGCTCTCGAGAGTTGCAGACAGCTGTTTTGCATGCTAGCAAGAATGAATGTTTGCGCGAAAATTTTCAGCTCCTCCTCCAGCGCCTTCTTCTTCATCTTCCCATCCTCTCTTTTATAATCTTTTTCGCGTTTCTTTTCGAGAGACTATTTCCGCTCCAGCGTCGCTGCGAGAGGGCATTTGTATGGAAATGGACCTTCCTGATTCTCATCTCTTTTATCTCGCCTGCAGTCGTCGACGTAGTCAAAGGTATGTGTCGCACTCTCGCAGACGCTGGTTTTAGGTGATCGTGGGCTGAGAGGAAAAGTTTCTAGAATTTTTCCTGAGAGTGTGTGACGAGAGAATGTTTTGAGAGAAATAATTGCTGGAATATTGTCTGTAATTAGCGATAGAGTTTGTATAATTCGGATGAGAGTACACAAACCCAGAATATTGTATTTTGCATGCGGATTTAGTTGTTACTTCGATTATATCGTTCATACGTGATTAACACGAAAATATTTTTGAAAAATAGAAATTACTTATTAATTCTTTCAAGCTAATAGAGATTTATTGTTTGATTTAATAAAAGCATTTTCTGAATTAATCATACACATATAAATAAACCCAGGCACAATTTTACGAATCTTACAAACATTTTTTCACATTCAAAAAATGGTCAAGTTTTTTTTTGAACGTAAAAAAAATAGAACCCAACAATTTTCACAGTGTTTAATTTTCTATTTTGCTTACTTTATGCACAAATAATGGTTTTCTATTAAAATTATTGATTAGAGGTTGAAAAAAAAAACAGATTCAGTAACTACGTTGAATATAAAGTTGATGGTTTTTACAAAATAAATTTACTTCTAATGCATAAACTAAATCTTTAATTATATATTATAATTTATAAGTCATTAAAATCTGTCATTAGATTGCGAAATCTTAAATTAATTTTTATAGTAATTAATGATTAATATTTTAGTTATAGGAGTGAATTTTATAATTGAATGTACAATTTCATTAATTTTCAAGAATTTATACTTCCATCTTATTTCCGATTCACTTCCGCTTAATTTGCTACCCACTTCCGGCCATGATCAAAGATATCGCTATTTTATAACCCTGAATATTTTCTGTAAAAGTTAATGAAATTGTTAACCTCAGGAGAACGTCAGTGTATACATTATTAATAAAAATATAGCGATTTAGTTTGAAGAATAATAATTATTTATATTAAGGGAATGCGCCAGGGTCAGAGAGGTTCTTACCTAATTGATTGTATATAAAGGCATGTATAAAGCTAGAGATTAATTTTTGGAAAAAACTCTACCTCGGTAACGATGTAAATATTATATGGTCTCAGTTTCATAAAATTCCACCAATGATTCACACATTATTGAAGAAAAATCTCTGTGATTTATTGAAATTTTATGAAACAGGAATCACATAATAATGTTTTGCATCGTTACCGAGGTGCTGACAGAGTTTTTTCCAAATTTTATCTCAATGCAAAAATTGGAAATGGAAAAATCTTTCCGAACTTAGCAGATGCCCTTAATCTTAACAATATACTGCTAAAGTATGAATAGAATATAGCGAAGATCTGTAACAGTATAATTTAAATATTTTAAGATTATGATAATATTTATATAAATTTCGCTTAGAAACTGTATTAATTGTCTAACAATTATTGTGTCTTTTTTTACGTTATGCATATGTTGCAATTAAAAATTTTTAAATTATAAAGATCTATTTAAAATGTATTTTTATTAATAACTAATAAGTCTTTACATTACCAATATTTTGAGATGTTATAAGTTAAGAGAAAACGAGGTGTGTTTCGGTATTTATTGCATTTCTCGAAACTTAATTATCGAAACATGATGGAAATTTTTTTCTGTAAATAGGGATTTATATGGGCATAAATTAGTTAAATTTTCAAGTGATTACCGTTATTATTTCATTGGCAAAAAAATATTTTTATACAAAATCGTATGTGTTTAATATTGCTTCGTAGACTTGAAGTTTTTTACTGATGGAATATGTTTATTGTTATTTATTTTTTGTATTTTAGTCTAAATATAATAATCAGGAATCTGTAAAAGAGGTATGTTTTATTTAAAACATGTTTTTATCAGAAAAAATTTGTGAAATTAGGTGTAGAAACCTCTATGTCTCGAGAACGGTTTAATCGATTTTTAAATTTGAAAATCCATTTTACTTTTTTTTTAATTTTATTGATGGTCAAGATATTAAAAAAATGGTTAAATTTGAGGAAGCTAAGAGCCAATAAATTGGCAGCGGTTTTTATTATTTTTTTCCTTAACAGTTCCTTATGTCCCAGGCTTCCTCTAGTATTTTTTATTCAATCAATCGGTTCTCGAAGAAATACAAATAGCAAAACATAGTCAAGCATTTCGAAAATATCCTAAAATCTGAACGAATTTGCTTTCTAAAAAATTGCTCGCCTGCAGAGAAACCCATCGTACACTTTCTATCGCAACGAGTCAGAAGTTTCGCTGGTCTCAGTCTACCGCAGAAGCCGCAATACATTGCACAACGTAATCGCTGGAAGGCAGCCGCATAACCGGCCAAAGTAAGATGGAAAAGGGAGGGAGTCGGGAACGAAATCGATCGCCTCGATAAGAATCAAGCCCGACTTTTCTCTTCGCTTTTGCTCACACAAACATACATATATATATATATATATATAT